>CM072152.1:3125704-3309776 GCA_036850595.1 Rhyacichthys aspro
GGGACATCCTTCTGCCACCAAGACTGTTACAATACATTTTATTTATTTGTACGTATTTCAAAAAAAGGAAGACTGTTGTAGTAGAGGCAGTGGTGTTACAAAAGTTTAGTGTAGAATTTAATGGAAAAGATAGACTTTTCTATTAAAGAGGCAATTCATAACTTTTAGTAAGTAGAGGGCGCAGAACACACTCTACAACTGTTGTTATGACAGCGGCACCATATTCATGGATGTGAATCTTTACAAGTGGAGACTATCCAAGCTGACCAGATTGGAAGAAAAAACATGTCCTCTGAAATGGCAGAGTCCTTGTTCCAGGGACATGAAAGCTACATTGGAGACTCTAGCTTTCTAAGAACCATCAAAGTGATTTTGAGAATAGGTATTTTTGGGCTAAAAGGTACGTGGTGCTTCTTTAAATAATGGGTTGGCAAAAATACTGCTTACTGCCCCTTATTTAATGTTAAAACATTTTAAACAATAAGTGCAATTGAGATTCTAACATTCATTTCATTTGCAAGATCATAGGGATTTTACATGTCTGTATAAATCTGCTAATGTATTCCTTTTGTTTGAATAAAAAGTTTACACACTGCAACTTTATATTGATGATATGGTGACAGAATTTTGAGAAACAGAAAACAAACAAACAAACTATTGTCAGTAGGCTGGCAGAGCAATTTGTTAGCACTACCTATAACAGAAAACATATTTGGGCCTTTGATTGTCCAGACACTGTTTTCTGTTGTTCATCATTACGGTTGTTGTTATGGTTCCATAATTTTACAATGACTTATATGACTCTTGCATTAATCAAAAACATGCAGCCTATATGCTGGCAAAATGATGAAGTAATGAAAATAAATGCTAGTGAGTAAGCAAAGCAATGTTGTGGAGGGGGACTTTGATGCAGAATTCAAAAACTAAAAAAAAAAATTCTCCTCAAAGGAATGCTGGGTCATTGTATGGCCACAATTTTGGTGACATCTGGTGGGTGACTGCAGTTCCACACCCAACAGTTCTCCTTTTTGCAGCTGTGAACAGCTATGGTAGCCTTGCAAGGACATGCTGACATCCATGAACAAGCCTAGTTGAAATCTAATCTAATGGTCATTTCTGTTTTTGAAAATTGAAACAAAATTTTATTTTGTTCATAAATATAATACAAGAATGTATGCACAATGGCCAGAACAAAAAAAAAAAAATCTGCAAAATTTAAATAGCAGTAATAACCCCTTTAAAAACATATTTGACTGATTTAGTTGTACACTTTACACCACAGCAATTCACAAGATGCACATTTAAGTTGATTAACCGATTTCCTTTCTATTCTTTTGAGAAACATGATTTCTTTAGAACGTATTGGTCTTTGCCTTTTGGAATCAATAAAGTTTTCTTTTCATATTGTCATTTGTGTGCACTGTACTAATGAAAGAAGTATAATCCTGGAGCTGGTTCATAATGTATGTACACATCAGTCAGTGGACAGGTTTATTGGTCTCCACGCCAAACTCTTGCAATAAAGGGGTCCTGTGCATGTTGGGATATGATGACAAATCATATGAGTCATGTAAATGGTGTGAAGGTGGGAATGTGTATAGACTGTGCTTCTGGGGGGCTCTGGGGTGTGTGGGGGGTGTGGGGTGGTGACGTGCGCCGCCTGTGATTGATTGTGTTGTTATTGCTAAGGACTCTCTTCCGGCTGCCTCCGGGACCCTTTTCGATCCATCCACTGTCTGTTTGTACTGTGCCTCATAAATTTTACAGCTCCGCGCCGGAATCTACTGGGAGCTTAAACAATTGCTTTATTGATGGAATTTCTTTCATACGACGGCAGGCAACACATTGGACTGGCATGGGATGAGTGGTCATGTAGTAAAATGAATATTCTCGCGTTTTATTTATTTATTACCTTGCATTTAAGATTCAAATAGGTGAGTCTGTCCTTGAAATGGTCCATTTGATATTTATAGCTTATTTTATGTAAATTTTATTTAGCAGGAGCGGGGATATTATGTTGTTTGCAAAGTTGTCTCATTATATTCCCTGTAGAGAAATAAATGTAAAACTGTAACATTAAACAAAGACTCTGTTTGAGATTAGCATTAAAGCCCAGATACTGCTCATGCTAAAATTAACTCAGACTTAATATTCCACTGCAAGCAAAAACAATTTGTAACTTATGGCAGCGCTGTTTTGTTGAAGATGTGTGAATTACTACAGTCTAATATATATCTAATATATATATTATATCTAAGTAAACAGTATATAAGATACTGAAAGCCATATAAAAATAACTGACATTAAAAAGCGGACTAATAAACGGTGATGTCACCCACTGCTGCAGTCATGGATCATTGAAAGCCTAAGACCTGCCCCCCTTCTGTGAGACTGCATGGGTTCCCAGCTATTTTTTAATGAAAGTCAGTGGGAAGCCGTAAATCAGTGTTTTGATACCCTGCAGGTTATGCTGTCATTTTCACCTGTGTGGCTTGTCAAATAATAGTAATTAAAAATAAATAAATAAATAAAAAACACAGTTAAATGCCAAAAAGTGCATGTTTATTAAGTATACATAAAGGTACTGGATTTTCAACAAGAGGCTCAGGTTGATCAGGTTCCCCGACATATGGAATTTTGATTGGTAAAGGTCATATTCAAATAATAGAGAATATATATAATAAAGAATCCCAATATATGAACACAAATGCATAGAAAGTATCCAATAACTAAGTGCAATGTGCCAAACTGGCTGCCATTGTTGTAAAAAAACATGATGCACAGTAGCGTCTACTGTAAGTGACATACTGTAAGTGAGTGCATGGAGTTACGCTGTTAGAATATTGATTGATTTCTTCAACATATGTGTAACTGACAGCATGACAAATGACACAAAAATAGTTCACTGCTCCCCACTGACGGACTCTGTGATTTAAGCTTTCTGTAAGAGCCCGATGTTGAATTAGTCATGGTCACTATTCATTCTCTCAATGAAAGTTGCTAATTGGGGAACATAACTAAAAAGATACCAGGCATTACTCCGTGTAATATTTATAACATGGGTGCACGCAGCCTTGCATTTTACCCACCCTCACCTCACATTAGCAGTGTGGGCAATGGGCTCACAGATGGGAAGGTGTTACAACATTATAAATGAAGAAAAATTATGCTGGACTTGTTTTTTAAACAGATACAACTCTCTTTCCATAGTATTATTCGGAACCTAAGAAGCTGTTGAAAGAAATGTTGCAGAAATCCTCAGCGAATAAAGTCAGGGTTTTGGAAGCAAGGGTCATAAAATTTGCCTGTTCAAAAATGTAGGCATTTGTGTATAGATAGTCATAGTGTGTGATATTTAGAACCTTGGTCTAAACGCAAAGAACTCATTTAAATATATATATTTACATTTTTTTTCTTAACTATAAGGCAGTTATCAACATCTCATTGAATTTTGTTTACAGTACATTTTTACGTCAAATACTACTAAAGGACATACTACAAACAATGACATAAAAAAGTATATATACTTGAGTGTATAGTCAAATGTACATGTAATGCACTCAAGTTTTCCTCAAGTAAAAGTCTTGAGAATGTTAGTCAGGCAAGACCATAATGCTTTGCGAGTTGCTGAAGGAAAATACAGCAAGTGTCTATAAACAATAAGTTGAATGCACAAGTTTGACCTACTGCAGCAATGTTATGATGATTGGTATTAGCAGAGTACCTATCAAAGCGCCTTAACAATTTTGTTATTTTTTTTGCCATCCATTAATTTATAACCACTCACCCCCAACAGCAGCCTAAGGACGTTTTGTGCTTTTCTTTTATTAAACAGTTAAACCAGACCAGTTTTCCCCAGAAAATACTACTGCATTAGTTAGATCAAACCAAAGTTTAAAACTTACCTTAAACTTTTAGCTCTGAGTTCAGCGTCAAACCAAATGATCTCAGCTCGCAAACATTGCATAAATGCATTGCCAATATTTATCCACATTTTAGTTTGCATATGTTACTATTTCGTGTTATTTCTCTGTAAAAAGACATCCTGCACCGTAATAAGCACTTTTATTTGTAGCCATTTGGTAGCCAGGGTCATTGGTGTAGACCAGGGATTGGCAACCCGCGGCTCCAGAGCCACATGGGGCTCTTTAGATCCTCTTGCGGCTCTTTTTTATTTTATTTTTATTGATTATGTTAATTTTGGTTAATATGCACAGAGGACTGTATCTTTGCGCATGAGAACAGGAGTGAAAGTGTTCATTGTTTCTTGATCACACCGACCAGGCTTGTCTTTTAAGAGTTAAAATGTAACAAAGAAGGGTGGTCATATTTTTATTATAAACACTGCTCCTAATGGCAGATATTAACCATTATTATACTCCTTCACCGGTTAAGCTGGTATATCTATGCACTGTGTGTGTGTCCTGAGCCTCAATAAATAGTAATAATTGATATGCACAATTGTAAACTAGCAGTACAATAGCAACTAGCTTTACTCCATGATTTCAAAGGATGGGTGTGTTTCAGAGTTTTGATAGGATCGTAACTATCCACTGAGGCTCATCTCAGCCCCAAACTCTGCAGCTGCGGTGCGTAATAACACTGCCATCGTGGTGCAGCCACAATAATCTGTCCGCGGTCTCCACAGTGCTCCACACCAGGACACAGCGGCATTCTTATAATAGGATGTATATAGACATACAGTATAACCACTGAAAACAGCCTGAGGCACACGGCTGGACACACGCACACAGAGTGAGAGGAGATGACCAACCACACAGGCGCATCAGCGTGGACCTGAGCTTTGTCAACTTAGCATTAGCGTTAAAAACACATGAAAGCTCCACTTCCTGAAGCGGAGAGCCCGTTGATATTCCCAAAGTAGCCTACTTTAACAGACTAGGGATAAAATCCAAACTCTGTCCTCATTTTGTAAAGAAGATGGGTCAGTGAGCTTTATCAACAATTCAAGTGCGCTGTAAAACTTAGTGCTACAGTGCTATAAGCTTTTGTATACATTTATTTTACAATCTGTTATTTAGAATTTTTGTAACAAACATCAAAGTGTAGCCTTTATGGTCATTATTTAGTGTTCAAAATGTAAAGCTCTAAAATGGATCTATTTGTTATGGCTTCCAACAGACGTAAATTGTAATTTTTTTAGTGAGAAGTGGCTCTTTTGCTCCATAAGGTTGCCAACACCTGGTGTAGACCAATGGGAGTGGTCCTTTTTATTGAAGTGAGCATGTGATTGGCCAAAGACCCATAATGGACTGAATATTCTCATTTACTAAGATCCTTGGTAATCAAGCCTTTAATTGAGTCCACCAAAGTCTATTATATAATGTAACCCAGTGTATGGACTAGGGTTAGGGACAAAGCCATTGTTATCATTTGTCTTGATTACTAACCTACTAATCTATGTCAAGGTCACTGAAGCCAGAGTTTTTGTAATAGACTTAGATCAGATCAAGCCCAGTCACTGTAACCTCTCGCAATCAGCAAATCAGCCTCGTGGCCTGTTTTGAAAGAATAAATATTGCAATGAAAACATGTTTAATTCTCAGCAGGCTCTGCTCCAGGTTCGTGGTGAGTCAACCGGGGGTTGGGGAAATGGAGTACTGAAATATTTATCAGAGCGTTGCATATTCAGCTGAGGGTTCTTTGTGCGTGCTCGTGTGATCTCTCACAACACGTTCACAAATTAAATATTTATCACATTTAAATAAAAAGTCAGTGCTGAGTCTCACCGTGTGCCGTGCATGAGTGTGTGTAGCGTGCACGAGGGGAAAAGCCATTGGTGAGCTATCAGTAGTGATTGGTGGAGTCCCGGGAGTCTGTCAGGATAGAGATATGAGAGTCACCTCCATATCGACTCGAGAGTGGAATCAGCCTGGAACAGTAGCTGTGGCTTCTGAGGGGCTGCACACACAACATGGACACGGCAGAAGCTTACAGACCTCATGCCGCAGTCCACACTGCACACTGGCCTGCAGCACACAAAGCTGAATCAATTCTGTCCCCAGTTCTGTTGATGAGTGCAAAGATGGGCAGCCAGTCCACGCATGGGTATGAGTCCTGGCTCGCATTAAGAGACTTCCAACATCAGTGACGTATTTTTCAGCCAAAGCTCCAGGCAGCACACCCCATTACTAGCTCTGACTTGTCAGTGGTCTAGAGCTCAGAAATTCTTTAATTAAACAAATCAAAGTCTAAATCTAAACTGTCAAAAAATAAAAATGATTAGACAATAACAGTTTGCAAAAAAATATATTTTGTTTTATGTCCTGTACAGGCTTTTTTTATGGTGTAGGTACATTGGTATGGGTTGGAATATACTATCTGATCATTAATAAAGCATTTTACATCAGTGATTTATCAGAGAAAACATTTGTAAGGACCTTTTGTCTTAGATTCAATAAACCGAGCTATGTGTCCAGATATGTAAAAGATGGATGGAGTGAGTGAAAGGGACCATTGTAACTTTAATGATAAAACTGTTCCAATAAATAGGCCTATTGATGTTGTCTTTTTGAATAGACTTCATTAGATCCCTTTGTGTCCAGCTCTCCATTAGCACGCTAAAACAACAAATGTTTGGGAGGCATTGAATGTATAAGTGCAACAGAAGGTTTACTAAAGCAGCTTTGAAATAGCTGGTGTTAAAGGTCACCAGCTATTTCAAAGCTGACCTTCGGTTGATATTTTAGTGTGATCCAATTCCTGCCAATATCTAAAATTTTGCAGAGCTTTTGGGGATTGAATAGGCCACATTCATTGAAAATGCATAGTGTCTAACAAAGATATCTCCTCAAGGTTATTCACTGATTTTATTCACTTTGTTTTTCTGCAACTGCTCACTAATGCACAGTCACATTTGTCCTGGATTTCTTCTTTTATCAATGTTAAATGGTACAAGCTGTTTGTGTATGGGTTGAGAAACTGAGCACTAGTTACACTGTCAAATGACTAACAGTTGAGTAGCGAACTATCAGCTGGATTTATGTGAGATTTGTGTATTGACAACATCACTAAAATCCATCTGGCACTACTCCGGGTTATGTGTGTGCTGTTGGTTCAGATCAATGATATAGCAGTACTGACAGTTATGGCCGTGTTTCATGTTTGACAACAAGGCGCCCACTTTACTGTTTATTGTAAATAACATAGTGTTGCTTTGGTCGAATACAATTTGTGGTGGTGGCCGGTGGTTTATCAAATGATCTTCTGATATTCATTTTAGGCACTGCCCTGTGTAAACACTTTTTGTGGGAGCTCCTGAAGAGTCAGGCAACATCAAAGGGGCAGGACAAAAAATACATTTAAATATGGAACATGTTTGCAAGGTGCATTATACTTATCATCACTAGGATAACTGGTTGTATTGTTGGGGTCATGTGACATGAGTTGGTTTATGGAGTGAGCATGGTTATATGCCTCTGCATAATGTGGTATTACCTCTACACGGCCACAACATACATCTCTCCTCAGATTGCCATGTTTACTGTGGATGTTGGTGAAGTGGCACAACCCAAATAAAAGTAGTATTTGCGGTTATACATTATGTCAATGCTGTGCCCTCTAGAGCAGACCTGGGCAATTTAAGGCCCGGGGGCCACATCAGGCCCTCGATCCACCCCTGTCCGGCCCTCAGGAGGCTTGTGTCAGAAAAGGAATTAATCCAAGACTGTAGACCATGTACAGTACTTAATACAAATGTGATACTTTTATTATATTATTATTATTTATATACTTTACTCAACTAGTGTCAACAATAATATAACACTCACTCAGCTTTTCACTCTGTTCATAAACTGCATGTGTTCTGTCAGCAGAGGTCAGGCAGGTATTTTTGTGTGGTGAGGCAAAGCTGGAATAGACTGTTGTTAAAAGTGTATTATGTTCCTGGTAAACGTTGAGGATACATTCAGATTCCTTGGTTCAGGTGTTGTTTGGAAGCCACCGCACAGTTATCATTAGTGTTTCTGCAGGTTGACTAGACTTAACTTTAGTGTTTGTTTAATAATGTTCTCAGGTGTCAATACACATCTTGAGCCAGCCTGGTTTTAGAACAAAATGAAGAGTGGATCTAAAACAGAGGTAGCTGTAACGGTGGCATATATTTCACATATATTTGCTTATATTTTAAACATTATGGTGCACGGTAGCAGAGTGGTTAGTGCTCATGCTTCACAGCAAGAGGGTTGTGAGTTCAAATCCCAGCCAACTCAAAACATCCTTGGCTGGTTCTGGCCAATTCAAAACATCCTTGGCTGATTTAATCATTTCATTTCATTAATTATGTGAACATGTACATGTCATGACCCATAGACATGACATGGGCCTAAAGTGCAATGCATTCAGACCAAGACACCCCCCATAACTGTTCATCACAAGATTCGTAGGTAAATAAAAAAACATTTTTTTTTTTTTTAAATTTATTGGATAATTTAACTGAAGAGGCTGGACATTTATTTTATGTGTTATCCAAAACAAAAGGAAGAATATCCAACTTGCAAATTTTGTCAGAATATATTGATTGCTTTTTCTGCAGTTGGTAACCAGAACCCAGTCTACTCTTTACTCCGCTCTACTGTGTGCACTGGAACTGTTTGCATGGTTCTTGCATAATCACACATTTTGTCTTTCTTGGAGTCATTTCCGCAGAGACAGACTTGATACCTGCCACATTTCCTGCCTGCAGTTCAAAACACCGGAGGATTTTGGGGTGTGTTTCCATTTGGACGTCTTTCACAACAGTTGCAGCAGCTGTTGATCATCCTTAAAGGCGCTGTCTTCCCTCGATATGGGGTTTTTCTCAGCATGTTGCCCAGCTGCTCCGGGAAAAGCCTCTTTCCACTGAGTTTTCCAATGTTTCCTTCTTTGCTGACTTTCCTCTGTGTTACAAATGCATTGTTCATTATTAAGTGATTTATGAAGAAAATGACAATGGCCCAGTGGGCAGCTTTGAGTCTGCAGCTGGATGTGACTCTGACCTTGTCCAGGTTATCAATCGCTCCTTTTGTGTCACTGTGTGTAGTTCAAGGCAGTTTATGCTTTTCAGTCTACTTTACCTCTGAGGGCAGTGTCTTTGAGCATGGCACTCATCAGCGGGACATGTTCTTGTCCCGAGGCAACAGGAGACAACAAAAGCTTGTATGTGGCGGCAAACATAGAGATGTTCCCTGGTTTGTTTTGCTTGAAAGCCAGAGGCAAGAACCTACGTGATGAAAATGTAGATGAAGGTTCAATCCCATAGATTAACAGAGACAAAATTATACTAGAAGTAGCTATTAAGATGTAGTTTTAAGTGGTCAGCACATACGTTGACCATTTTAATATGGATTTATCCTGGTTAGAACTGGATTTGAACGGTGGTTTAGCTTTGACTTTGGCTAGTTTCAATGCCTTCAACTAAAGCCAGTTTGCGTTCCAACTTTCAAAACAACAACAAAAAAACAATGCTGATTGTCAAATTTTCATGTTTCAAACAGCTTGGTTTCTGATGCCTCTCACCAATCCAAACAGGTCAGAACTATTTAAGCTTTAAACAACATAGACTATAATACACTAATGTGATTAACTTTATTATTAATAGTTTTATGACTTGATGTTCTATGGCTGAATTCACACTTATCCAACTGAACGACACTCACAGAGCAAATGCACATGGCAAATGTGAACCACCCTCAAACAAATCAAACCTGTCCTCACCTGTGGTGCAAGTGTAACAATATTTACTGAGGAAATACAGTACAAGTACACAAAACCTTCAGTCCACCCATTCAGCAAGATATATCTCGAAAAGGGGTGCACCAATACCCAGATCAAACTAGTGCCGATCCAGACACAAAAGCTGGATTGGATATTGGTCATTGGAGTAAATACGCAGGTCCGATCTACTATGTGTAACTCTATGTATGTGGCGAGTACACCGTCAGCTCTTGTGGGAAGATGACAAGATGGAGCGAGTCAAATCAACGGTGTTTAGATTTACTCTTATTATAAACTACTCAATTGTTATTAAGAACAGTACGCCACAGTCTCTGTCTCTCAGAGACAGCAGCAGGGAGCGCGCTCTCACTCTTACGCCTCATTTACACTGACTGCGAAACGGATTCCGTACGGAATCCGTAAGGACTGCCATTTACACCGGGAGCGGTGTGTGTGCTGTACGTATCCGGAAATCTGCATCCGCGAGACCACAAAACCACAGGGATTCACGCTGAAGAGTTGAGTTCACGTGATAACATCCATGTAAAGAGAGAGGTGCTGATAAAAACTCACCAGTATATCCCAGAGCTCCAGCTATTTCACTCCATGCCTTCTCTTTTCTGGTGTTGTCCTTATAAAAAGTATGTGAAATATCATATGTGTGGTTTTGGACTTCCGCGATAAATCTCTCGTCGTCCGTGGTCTCAAATAACCCCCGGGACCCGTCACTGCACTTGTAATGTCTTCAACTTCATGAAAATCCACATGCGGCGTCCGGAAAAAATAGACTTCTTGCGGAAACCTTCCGGAGCTCCGGATCAGGAGACGTAACACACCGCAGCTGGTGTAAATGCTTGCACTGACTACAACGGTTTCTATTCCTAGCGGCGTCCGTACGGACGCCGTTCCGTATCTGTTCAGCAGTCAGTGTAAATTAGGCGTTAGACCCAGTGCTGCCCACTTACGAGCAGAACATGGTTCAGCTGAATCAGGAAAGCAGGGTTGAAAGGGCTGCGGTTTTCCCGCAAAATTGGGCAGCTTTGTAAGTGTTCCCATGGATGAGAAAAACTGTCCGCAGATTGTGCTTGGCCAAGGCTATATGTAGTTCACACGATAAGACCAAATTTATCAGAATAAAAACTGAATGGCAGTATTTAAACCCCAATTCCCCCCTTCAAATATTAAATCAGGGTAAATAAATGCATAAGTATGCAAGAGAGGCATAAAATATGAAAAGGACTCACCAAAGCAACAGATGATCTACCTGTGTAAAAGTAGCCTGCTGTTTATCTCCCATGCACATCTCTTTCAGTGTTCCCAGCTTGTTTGCTCGGTCTGATTCAGTTTCCCCCTCTCAGTTTAACTTTAAAGATGTGGCATTTATCCAACAAAAAGCTCATGGAACACTTTACCCAATGAATCTGCAATGCTGTGCATAGCAATGTTGTACAGGCTTATATTTTCACTAACATGCAACATGAGAAAAAGCGCTATCAATTGAACCCACAGTGTAATCCTGCTTGAAACAACAGACTGCTACTTTATTTTTTATCCCGCCTCGAGTCTCTGATGCTTCTATTTAATTAACACGATTGCGAGTCATACTTGCTCCAACTTCTCTTGCCTCCTTGTTATATTATATATATTGTTATATATATTCTGGGGAAATAATGAGGGGTAAAACTGGAATGGCGAACCAAGCTACATGCTGACCCCCTATTATTATATTCCACGGGTTTTGGGGCTTGTGCATGAAGCTTGTGTACATTTTCAAGTTTCAAGTTTCAAGTCAGTGTTGAACGAACCTGGCAACCCTGCAGGAGCGTGAACAGTAATTGTGTGATATATCCTCCTGCTTTGTCCACAGTTGTTATTAACAGTTGACTGTAGCTTCTTGTTAACAGCGAGCTACAGAAAAGCTTACTGTTTGTAGCTTACACTTTTATCAGAGATGCATTTTATTTTTATGCATTTTAATGTGAAAGAGTGAAGCTACAGTCCCTAAAAATCCATTAGCTGGATTATTAACTTGTCTTCCCTTTGGTTTGATCAATGCTGACCTCTGGGTTACAGTAGCTACCAAAAGTATCAGGAATAAAAAATTAATCATAAAAAAAAAAAAAAAAAATCTTCTTTTCTAAGTTGAAATTGAATGTCTATACAATGGTAAAAGAGCTGGTCTTTGTTTTTATTTGGATAAATCTACTCATTACAATAAAATGTAATGATACCCCATCTCCATCATGGGTCATGTGACAAACGCGAGGGTCTTTATTTATATGATATATATACAAATGCCAGTTGGATCGAATTGGTGTCTGATGCCTGCAGATACTCAAAGCACCTGGATCGGGATCGGTACTAAAAAAGCTGGATCGGTGCATCCCCCATCTCTAAGTTAACATGTAGCCGACTTGAAACATATCTTTTATATTTTCCACCTTGTTCTTGCACAAGAGTTCCCTTAAAAAGCGGACCGAGACCTTTGTTTTTTTGAGTGGCATGAGCACAGAGTTTAATGGTACATTCATACTCTCTAAAGAACCAGGCCTTCTGTGAAAGTTAACAAAATGAGTTTCATGATTTATAATTTACTGGGGAATAAACAGGGCTGGTGTGCACTTCAAGTCACAGATACTTTGTTGTTTTTGTCTTTTTTTGCGCAGGCACTATTTACAATTCTGTGATCATAGCTTGTAAAAAGGTTGCTTGTGTAAGTCTATTCTCTGGTGTCCTCCACTGAGCTCAACAACAAATGCTTAATTACTCATGTACATGCGTTTCCTGTGCTAAAGTCCGTGTTTTGTGAATGTAAAACCCCTGAGTAAATCTAAGTGTTATATGTTGCTCTGTTTGTTTACATTGCACTGAATGCCTATAACTCCGTGGGTTACTGTGTGAGTCTCGGGGCTAATGATATATCCATGCTCAGGACACAGAGAGAACATCTCCTGCCCTGACTGCAGCTGAGAGGGACTGTTGCGAGCGGACTGGGCCCTCTGCTCGTTGAGAAAAGTAAGAGCAAGTCTCCCTACAGCTTCCAATAACTCCAAGAAGAGTCGCTAGATTTGTCACTAGTCACTTTTTTGAAAAAGAGTCGCTTGAGGGTTCTGAATAGTAAATTTAAGGAATAATAAATTTGCCAAGTTGGCAACACTGCCTCTGTGTCACTGATAAGTACTTCACATTAAGCTGGTGCACCGCTGATGCAGCACTGTTGTCATTTTGTTCACGTTGCAACAGTTCTGTTTCATGCTATTGAGACACGCGGTGTGGTGGAGCCTTTACGATTAATTAACTGTGGCGTTTTAAACTGGTTAATCGCTGCATCCCTATTCTGCAATGTCTTGATTTGAGAAGAGTAAAGTAAAAAGGTGTTCATCAGATCCCTCCGTGGAATCCAGTTTTGATGTACCTTCTGTTGCACAACACAATTCATTGTTTCTTCCTTTTCTTTTGTCCTTAGGTGTGACTGAAGTGTAGGTCAGTGTACCCCAGTCCTGTGAATACACTGTAAAACACCCAGGTTCCACGTTAATGATGGTGCGGTGAACAAAGCAGACCCGCTGTGAAAGAGACATCAAAAAATAAACCAGACATAATTAGCATAGAAACAGTCAGCGTGTGGGTGTATTTCATGAGCCTAACAATACCTAATCAACATCAACAACAGCTATTAAAAAATGACGGAAAGCCTCTATTGTCGGGAGCGGCCCTGCACAGACTGTTCTGTAAATCACCGCGTGGTCCCCCTGAGGTTTCAATCAACTTTCCCCCGTTGAAGCCTGAGCCGCTTGTTTAACTAGACTGACTCTGCAATCCCGGTCTTTGAGTACACAAAAGCTCTTTCACTTTGTTATCGAGGCTGTGTCAAACAAAACTCTTTGTTGACAAAGCCGGACCTGTGGGAGGAAAACTGACCTCCGGGGAAGGGGAGTTTCGGAAGAGCTTCGTCTTGAAAATGTAGCCGCAGTTCATTAAAGGTTAATGGTGCATTGATGATAAGTTTCAGCCTCTCCCGTGGACTAATGGGGCACTGCTCGAACGTTGACGTCTTTCAGATACGATAGATGTTCCAGACTTCAGGTAGGTTTTTTTTTTTTTAGAGCTTTGTGGCTTTGTAGAGTTTTTGCGAGACAGGAGTTACGACTCGAGGCACCTGTGTTCTCACCCCAACAGACATGTCGGCAAATCTTGTGGTATTGAAAGGATAAATCTGAGACGTTTATAACCCCGTGCCTCGGCGTCGCCCCAGGCTGTAGCACAGAGTGTCATGTAATGTTGCAGCTTTCTCCAACACTTGTCTGAAATGCAAAAAGAAAATGATAAACTTTGTTCCCACTGGGCATTACATGGTGGGAGGATGTTTATTTCATATTTTTAAAACTGTAAAGAAGTGAAACTGAAAGAAGTTTGATGTTGGTTTATATGAAAGTAGTTTGAGACACTGGAATCGGTTGTATTTTACAACAAGAGTGGCGAAGGACGGCGGTTTTGTCATACTGTGTCTGGAGGAAAGTATTTGAATGGCTGCCAGCATTTTTATTAGAAGAGTTGGAATTCTTGAAACTCACCACTTCTGAAAACAGGGCACAAGTTTGTACGCATATAGTAATGTAAAAATGTGAAATGTTTGTAACCTTATGTTTCTATGAATACAGCGTGCAAGTTTGTTGGTCTGTGAACCCAAGAATAATGTGATCTTTGACTCTCAAGAGCCCACATTGCAACATTAACATAAACCAATCTTGTAGCGCCTAAACTTGTCTGAACAGAGACAAAAAAGTAAAAAAAAAAACTCCATACTCCACATTAAACTGCATTAAAACTTTTTTGCTGATAAAATACAAATGTTGACAGAAGTTTTGAATTCCAGTGAAATGCCCACCTACAGATACAGATAACCCCACATTTATTTTGGAAGACATCTCTAATTTGAACTGAACAAAAGGCTTTTTAAAGTATTGTTTTGCAGATGTCAATGATAGAGAACATCGACAATTTAAAACAAAATGCATGAGATACCAGATTGGAAAAAGAACATTAGGCTTTAATGGCCATCACTTATTCTGACAAACTGCATTTATCATTTCATGAACAATGAATGATAGAAAATACTTTTTACTTTATCTTTACTTAAATGCAAAAATGTATTAACATTATAGCATAAGATTCATAGTCCATATCCCCATATTCTACTACACTCTTTCTGCAAATACAATGGGGAACTTGCCTATGAAAGTTATGAAAAAGAGGTCACTGTAGGCAATGAATGCATACATTAAATACATGCATCGCGTGTGTATTTGTGCCTTGAAGACTTTTCTTACAATACAATGGTTTCGTGAAAATTACAACACATTAAAATAACTGTCAGTAATCTATGGGTTTTATTTTCAGTTTTACACTTTACTGTGCCTCATGCATCCACTTATCGGTGGTGTCTGTGGGGCTGGGCTGCAAAAAATGACAAGTAAACAAGAACAACTAATAGAGAATATCAAAATTATACAGCTTTGCATAATGTTGCATCACAGTCACAGTGTTTTGCCCAAGGACACAAGGACAGCATGAACAGGAGGGAGCGGGAACCAATCTGCCAACCCTCAGGTTACTGGACGCCCTGCTCTACCAACTGAGCCACTGTGCCCACTGTGTCCATACATCCTGGCAGCTGTACTTTGGTGTAGTACATAATGTTAAAAACCTATTTGTGCTGGGCCTTCCTGAGGAGCGGTAGGTATCAAGCCTGTATCATGCATCCATAGCATATTGGATCGCTCCTCTGTTATGTTCACTAATTCCCCAATAAACCAATAATGGCACAGCATTTTTCTCATACACCACAAGGAAACAGAAAAGTCAAATGGCCAAACAGTTCAGACACAGTAGCTCCACAATTCTCTCTTCTCTCCTCTGAAACTAGGATAATGAAACGTTAAATGCGTGTTATTTTTGGCGTAGCTGGCACCACCTTTAGCATAGGACCTATCATAGTTTAATTTCTCTGTATTGCTTTATTTAATGGTTGGTGACCCAAAATATAGGATTGTGCTGGGGACACTGTAAACACAGATGCTTTATTCTCATGTTGTTGTTGCATCAGTCTCCAAGAACAGACAGGAGGACGAGTTCAGAAGGTTCCCTCAGGCCTTCACTTTTACTGTCTATGGTCTAGCTCTATCCTAATGCTCTAACTATTCAAAGTTCCATCTTGCACTATAGCTATGTTTGCATCATCTTTGCGCTTTAATGAGTGGTGGCTCTGTGCGGGAGTGCACGAAACAAAATATCATACTATTCAACAAAAAAAATTAGTCAGATGGGTTTTACAAAGTGAGTTATGAAGCATTCTGAGTTTAAATCTGACCATAGTTGATAGGCTGTGGTTTACAGTTGTTAGTTAGATCCCAACTGACTGTGAGGTAATGGAAAACAATGCGGCAAAGGGGATCTTATATGGTATACCTCCATATTTTTTTGTTGTAACACCAAGTACATCATGCACTCTTCTTCCCTTTTATCATCAACAAATCTAAATCACCTGGCCCTTCATCCAGCACATAACCTACCTGTAGTGTTGTGGTGCTTCTCCCTGTCTCACCCTCTCTGTTCTGAAGCAGCTCCATCTCATCTGTCCTCTGATATGAAAACAACTGAGTTATGATCATATTGAGTCTAACATAAAACTAGCATTCAGAGTCTTGTCTGGATAAATGACTGACTTAAAAACCAAAAAATATGGCAGCACTCTTTTACAGTAATGCTTTTCACGTGAAGTGTTAAAAAAATTACACAGCACCAGTTCAGTCCATGGTCTTTTGGTGTTATTGCGGCTAATATTATTGCATTTAATTATCTCAAATTACTTCCTGTCGATAGTGAAGCTTTTATTTATTTTTTTTACTTGTGCAATGTTAACTTGTTTGCAATGCATCTGTGTGATAAGAAGCTTAATAATAGACATTTGGTATGAAACAGTGTCTGAGAAGTTATTGCTCTGTTGTCGTTTTGTTACTTTTATGCTTTATAAATCAGAAACTGTGTAGCTACTGTTTTAATGTATGTCAGTTTACTTTTAACAAACAACTTTTTAAGACATAATGCATTTGCTTAAGATTTCCTGTATGTTCCAGTGATTTTATCAACAATAGAGCAGTCTCAAATCAGCCAGACATATTGCCATCCCTCCAGCCCACGTCCTGTCTCACAGCGTGGCAGTGGTTAATTTCACTTTGTCTGATGTGCCATGCTGTGTTATTTATGTAAAAAAACATTGTTTCTGTTGGATCATTATGGGGAAAGATGGTCTTTTACTGTAAAAAAAAAAAAATGTTTGTTGTAAACCTCAGCCTCTTTTCAGAAGTAAAGTCAGCCTAGACTTCCACGTAGACCCATTTCCTATCAATCACTGTCAGGTTCAACTAAATGCTCAGGTGTCACCCACCTCCAAAACTTTTTGCATCTTTCACTCTCATGGTATAGTTATAGAGTAGAATTATCTTAGACCAGGCAATCACCTCTAAACAGATGTGCAGTGGTAGCAACTTGTTCCTGACACATTGGTGTTCCAAAAATAGCATTAACACTAGTTTTGTGGCACTTGTCATGTTTTTTTGTGAACACATATTGTCATTTTGCTGAATTAGTATTAGCAAACATTAGCAAACTTCCACAGCAGTTTCCATTTTGAGGTCTATGTGGGCTTCACGCCTTCATCATTTTTAATTACAGTGTTCTTCTCACCTCCTTATTAACATCGCATAAAGCCAGGCTATATGTCATACCCTGCCAATTCCCATATATGGACTAGCTGTCTATGCTCAATGTGCCTGACTCCATCTGCAGGTGGAACACATGGAAGAACATCATCACTGGACCCCCCCCAAGGCTGAATCCTTTCCCTTCTTCTCTTCTCCCTCATCACCAACAGCTTCATCTCTGGCCACCAGTCTGTTAGACAATTAAAGTTTCACGGTAGACTGCCTTGAGTCCTAGTGCATCCTCAACAACATCAGCCTCATCAAGAAGGCAGAGGAAATTCAAAAAAGTCCATCCTCACCTTCTCCACTACAATATAGTATGCTGCTGCCTCCCGCAGCCTCCCATCTCTCCAGGACCTGCATGTATCCAGAACATCTCCCCAGGAAGGCGTCCGGGGGCATCCGGAACAGATGCCCGAGCCACCTCAGCTGGCTCCACTCGATGTGGAGGAGCAGCGGCTCTACTCTGAGCTCCTCCTGAGTGACTGAACTCCTCACCCTATCTCTAAGGGAGCGTCCAGCCACCCTGTGGAGGAAACTTATTTCAGCTGCTTGTATCCCAGACCAAAAGCTCATGACCATAGGTGAGAGTAGGAACGTAGATTGACTGGTAAATCGAGAGCTTTGCCTTGCAGCTCAGCTCCTTCTTCACCACGACAGACCGGTACAACGACCGCATGACTGCAGAAGCTGCACCGATCCGTCTGTCAATCTCCCAATCCATCCTTCCCTCACTCATGAACAAGACCCCAAGATACTTAAGCTCCTCCACTTGAGTCAGGAACTCTTCACCGACCTGAAGGGGGCAAGCCACCCTTTTCCTTCTGAGAACCATGGCCTCGGACTAAGAGGTGCTGATTCTCATCCCAGCTGCTTCACACTCTGCTGCAAATCATCCCAGTCCACACTGAAGATCCCGGTCCGATGGAGCCAACAGGACCACATCATCCGCAAAAAGCAGAGATGAGATCCTGTGGTCCCCAAACCGGGGACATATGGCCGACGGTCAGATGAAACAACTACAAAGCCTTGGGTGTCCTGGTGCCACGTGCACTGATGGACACCCTTATGCTTGATGCATGGTGTTTGTTATGGACAAACTGTGACTAGCACAGAAGTTCAATAACAGAACACCACTCGGGTTCAGATCGGGGGGGCCATTCCTCCCGATCATGCCCCTGCAGGTGTCACTGTCATTGCCTACGTGATCGTTGAAGTCCCCCAGTCGAACAATGGAGTCCCCAGTTGGAGTGCCTTCCAGCACTCCTCCCAGGGACTCCAAGAAGGCCGGGTACTCTGCACTGCCGTTTGGCCCGTAAGCACAAATGACAGTAAGAGACTTTTCCCCGACCCAAAGGCGCAGGGAGGTGACCCTCTTGTTCACCGGGGTAAACTCCAACACATGGCGGCTGAGCTGGGGAGCTATAAGCAAGCCCACTCCACCTCGCCCCCTCTCACCGCGGGCAACTCCAGAGTAGTGGAGAGTCTAGCCTCTCTCGAGGAGTTGGGTTCCAGAGCCCAGGCAGTATGTGGAGGTGAGCCCGACTATCTCTAGTCAGTATCTCTTGACCTCCCTCACAAGCTCAAGCTCCTTCCCCTCCAGCGAGGTGACATTCCATGTCCCTAGAGCGAGCTTCCGTGTCCAGGGATTGGGTCGCCGAGGTCCCTGCCTTCGGCCGCCACCCACTTCACATTGCACCGACCCCTTGTGGTTCCTCTTGCAGGTGATGAGGCCACGGGAGATTGGCCCCACGTCACTCCTTCGGACTGGGCCCGACCACCATGAGCTCGAATGCGAGCCCCAACCCCAGGCCTGGCTCCAGGGTAGGGCCCCGGCTGCGCCATACCGGGCGACGTCACGGGCCTTGATTGTACTTTATCCATAAGGGTTTTTGAACTGCTCTTTGTCTGGCTCTGGTCACCTAGGACCTGTTTGCCTTGGGAGTCCCAACCAGGGGCATATAGCCCCCAACAACATAGCTCCTGGGATCATTTGGGCACTTAAACCCCTCCACCACAATAAGGTGGCAGTTCAAGGAGGGGCTGAAAACAAACCAACAAAAAAAAAAACTTTAGAACTTACTGATAACCTGTGTGCAAACGGACCCTCAACTGCAAAGCCAGAAATAGTTTGTAAATGTTAGACCTCTATACTCCACTGTTCGTCTATAGCGCCTGTAGTGGTTAAACTGTATTTCACACCTGCAAAGTTTGGTTCCACATTCCAGTTTTCTATTTGGTCATAACCAAATTACAGTGAATTAGAACCTGTGGACCACAGAAGCACTGATCTTTGGTCTGAAAAAAAGTTTTGTCTCTTTAGTAGCTCTAAGCCAATTGCTGAATTCACTGTTGCTGTACTGTTGTAATGAGCTGCCAGAATGACAAGATCCAACATCCGTATGCCATGTGAAGGTCCTGCGCTGTTGTTACAATCGTAATAGAACATCAGGAAAAGTCCATTAATGAGCTTTTCAGAATTGTTAAAAACCGCCCCAATTATCCATAACTAAAAGTTACTAAACCAATCAGATTCTATGGTACAATTTGTTGAGTTCTTGGTACAGACCCTTGTAAACATATTAAAACGTACACGTTTTTTAATCTCATTTTTTTGAAGTCAGAATTTGTTTTATCTAATTTAAATGAACGGCTGAGGAGTGCTTTGTTGCTCTTCTTTTAGCAAAACATTATTCAAAACTCGATAAAATAAAATCTTCATGAGGGACTTTTTTTGTATGAAGTTCAATTTAAAAGGCCCAGAGTTCCCGTTACTACATAAAGTGTATTCAGCTCTTCTTAATAATTAGGCAGCTATCCCTTTTTTATGAGGTATTCAAATAGTCAGCTTTGCATTGTATCTAATCACATCTAATAAAAAAAAAAACGTTACCAGTACATCCACGTGACATTCCAAAAATCACAAACGGACGTGAAAGCAGAATGTGTGTATTGACTGTTACTTTCATCAACTACAGTAATACAGCATCCATAGCTCGCCAGCGCTCTTTCATTAAGATGTTGTGGATGTAATTGACATCCACTCTCTCTGCCAGCAGTCCTTCACACTTTTAGATCTGTGTCTACTCTGTGCAATTAGTAGCTGCAGTCATGAGTGTTATGTGACACTGTTTGATTTTGGAGACAGTGCGTTAAAAATAACTTCCTTATATCACTATATATCTCTCCTCCGTGTTGGTGCTCAAAATTCCACTTTTACTGAAGTGAGCCTGTGTTCTGACGTACAGCCAAAAACTGAAGACGGTGTAACAGACAGGAATAACACTATTTTTCTAAATTTTTCTAAGCAGTGAATAAAACAAGCAAGTAAGGTATTTACATTGTTAAATAAATAGTTTATTTATTTATTTATTTATGGTTTATTTAATAGGAACAGATACAACAACCATGGATTATCTCTTTTAAGTAATCCAAAGCATGTATCATAGTGTTTATAGCCCAGACTATTTTGCAACACTTGTCCCTGGAAGGGCTTTTTACAGTGCATATTAAATTAAATACAATGTAGAATTTAAAAAAAATGTCCAAAAACCAAATAGCACAAATAGAAATATAAAATGTTTTTATTCATACGTATAATTCATTTTCAACAATGCGCTGTCAAAAATAACTAAAAGATGCCACACTAAAGGAGACAAAACCTCACTCAACTATTGGTCAAAGGTCTAAGGCAAATCCCTTTTTATAGCTCAGAGGACATTGACAGACTTTGATAAACCATAACCAGCAGTTTTTGTTGCTGTTTCCAATCCTGTGACATTCTTTATTGTGTAGGAAAGAAATTAAAAAAAAAAAAAAATCATGGGTTGCTTCCTAAAAACTGACTACAATCATCACCACCAACAGAGGGAGTAGAGAGCAGGAACGTCAGAAAGTAGGTACCACCAGGGAGATCACTTGATAAATAAAATTTTACATCTAATTCTACATCTGTTACTTATGAAAACAACTAGGGTGACCAGATGTCCTGCTTTATGTGGGACTGCACAGCATTTTCAACATAAATTGCATGTCCTGCATTTTGATTGGCTGTTCATAATTCAAGAAAGATCTGGCTCTGCTTTGTTGTTCAGTTGAAGTAGGAACGACTGTCATTGCCGGGCTCCTGATCAATTATCTTGATTCCAGTGGAGTGCACCATTTTATTTACAGCTCCAGCAGTGCAACCGAGAACAGCTCCGCCCAGAAATCCGCCCAAATTTGGTAAATACATTTACATGCAGGTAGAGAAATTGGAGAAAATCATTGTCTTAGTTGGATTATGACCCAAGTTTTAAACTGCATATAAACACTTACTCCAGTTTGGGGTGAAGTCATTTGGATTTCTTTTAATCAGAGTAACACACCTTGATGATGTGGTTCATTATTGGAATATTGCTGTCAGATTTACAGCTGACTCAGATTAAGGTTGGACACAGCTCTGAGCAGCTCCAGAGTCCGACAGAGACACAGTTTTAAGCTTTAATCAGCGAAGACAGATATTTTGCCACTATTTCTGCCACTGCAACTGACAAACTGTCTCCTGTTTGTCAGTTATGTTGACCCATCATGTCATAAAACTTTTACAAAGAAAAAATATAGTCTTCCATAGATCATGATGTGTTCCTGTGCTTTTGGAAGGCACAGGTGCCTGTTTTTTTTTTTTTTTTTTTTTTTAACAAAGGCTAAAAGCTGTAAAATACCAAAACCGCATGAATGCTGCATGAGCCTGAGCAGTGGCTGGGCACACAGAAGTCCAATTCTCTCCTGTTAATATCTATAACTCTTTGTTGTTAAATCCAACTGAGAGGACTTAATTGAACAGTGAGCATAGTCAGTTTAATCTCTGTGTGTGAACGTAATAAATGAATTAGTCTGGTGCTTTCCAAAAAGAGGAATGAACAGACATAGATTAAGATTAAACCACCTCTGAACGTACTTGGATCAACATGCAGCCAATCAGAGTACAGGGACACACACAGAATAAACTGCCTCTAAACTGACACAATTTGAATAACAACCAGTAAAAGAAACAACACATTTCATAAAATCTGCCTCATTTCAGATAGAACTGTTATGATAGGTCAGATAAGATAGATTTAAGTGGAAAAATGTTGGATTGGGAAGCGTTCCAGACCGACTTCACTTTGGCTTCAGTATTGTCTGCTTGGCCAAGTGTTTTAGAACAATATAAAATTACAAGTTCACAGGAGCTGTTGTTGGCCAAAACTAAATCTCATTGTCTGTCAATGCCATTCAAATGTAATAAATTGCAATTTTGTTGTCTGCTTCTGGAGTATGGTTTATCCTGATGGCCTATTGGATTTGTCAGAGTTGCATTGTGTGGTGGTATCTTGAAATGCGTTTGAGAGATTTTAAAAATACTCAAGTACACATGGAGAGCCTTATGTAGTTTGTAGTTTGTAGAGTGAACACTGCAGTTCACCCTTTATCCAGGGGTGCTGAGCTGTTCTATAGACTGACAAATTTTTGTTTTTTGCTGGATATCTCTAGATCCCAATGTACTGACCTCTCTGGGTTTCTGCCTCCATTTTTCTTGGTAAACACTTGAGGGAAAATACAACATATTAAAAGAAAATGCACAATTTAGCATCACGTAATACATTTTCTCAGTAAAAGTGCTGTTAGGAAACAACAACATGAACATGTGGCACACAGCTGCACAAATCCTTGCTGCATCAGAAGGATATCCAACACGCTCTCCAGAGTTTTCTTAAATCATACAACCTCACAAACCACTGTGAAGATGAGCCGTATGGCGGCTAATTGAAGAGGATGGAGGCTGTGCCAGGCTTGTGTTCTGATGCTCGTCCTGCTTTAATGAGTACCACTGGGCCTGAGTGTAACGTGTTATAGGACATGGGCTCATTCAACCATTTACCAGTCGGGACAATAGATGTTGCCACTACATCATTTTGTACTTTATTGATGTTTTTGATATTGTAGCCTCTCTCAGATCCCTGTTATGTTTTGATGAATTACATAAATACAACCCCTTCCTTTGGTAATTATTGCTAAAGCCGAAGCATTTAGCGGCGGGCCTCGCCTCTGTTTCTCTTCTCGGTTCCATGTGGCTTCTTAACTGACAAATGTGCCGTTCCTAGCGCGGTCAGCTGTTCCATTAGCCTACTGTTATTGAGATTAATGTTGTTGTGATGGTTATTACCTGTGCCATTGTTACAGCTGAGAGCGGATCGAGGCAGTGGGGCGATGTGGAATTTAGCACTGAGCCTCAGAGTGGTGTTGTTAAACAAATTGGACTAAACATCTGTGAAGGGACTGTTTAGTTGTTAACCCCAAAGGCAGACCCTAATGCCTGCACTGTGTGTGCTCTAACAGGCAAGTAAAACTGAATTTCTACACCACTGCTCAGAGAAAACTCAGTGGCTCAGAGAATAATTTGTTTGATTGGTCTTTTGCGTCGAGCTATGTAGAATTGAGTTGGCGGACTTTGGCCAAACTCATTCAGCTTTGCTTTGTAATGATTGTCTGCAATGGCATTTCTACAGTTGAACCAAAATTTTACTTTTGGATTTGTTTAAAACACCGCACAAGCCAGGTAATTTGACTCTCACCATTTAGCAGCAAAGACATGTTGATATGAACATTCTGACCCTTAACATTCAGCAAAAAAAGATCCCCAACACCGTTTGTGGGATGCAACTTTGGCACCAAAACCTTGAAATTACTGTGATTTGTGTTACTTTGATAAATGTCTCTGGAGGATGTCAGGAGAAACACATCTGAACTCATACATGCAGGATATTTCAGGAGATAGCCGCAGAACATGCATTCATACATATATTACAATGCACAATGCAATATAGATACAGCATGTGTTTGAACATATGTGCATCATAAGTGAACAGTAAAATGGTTATACACAAACAAGCTGTGAAGAGGATGCAGCCTCCTCGCTTTAAACACTCCTCTCCCAGCTCCACTCACATGATGTAGACACCACCAACATGATCAGAATGAGTGATCTTTTTGATTTTTTCAGAAATGCAGAGTAGTGTTTAAAAGAGTTTAAGTATTTTTTGTGTGTGTGAACATTAAAAGTGATAGAAACAGGTGACTTGACATGGGTGAAATCAAATATAGCAAAATAAATAAATAAATAAATAAATAAATACATATGATAAATTGAATAGAGGAATTAGAATGCTTCTTAAGATTCTATCACTTGTCAGATTTTTAATAACCTGTATTGCACATATTATAAACATGGTATTTATTTTCACTATTGTAGAAAGATAGAGTGTCTTTAAAAAAGATTTTAACAAGAATAAGCATTCCACCCCTCTCACTCCTACTTTTTAGAGCATGTGAACAGCAATGGTGGCCCTGCATGGGCATGCTGTTGTCTCTGGAAAAAAAAAATGGTGATTTTACTTTGAAACAAAATAATTTTACTTTGGAAAGCCCTTAATCTCCTGCGAGAATATGTGCCAAAAAAGAAAGATGCATGTGCTTCCCCCCCAGCAGTGCTCAGTTTGTCTTTTCTGCATACTTGAAGGAAAATGTACAGGAAATAATGGAAGTAAAATTGCTCAATTCATGGTTCTACAGAGATTTGATGTATTTTTCTCAGATAAATGCAAAAATTGTTACTTTTATGTGAGTTTACACAACTGATAACATCGCTTTGACTTTTTTTGCACAATCCACCTTTGATGGAAAGGCAACTATTGTGCTTCCCTTTTTGCAACGTTTCACAATTTTGCTTGAAATTTGCTCCTTATTTTATGATTGATATCATACAGTCTATGAAAAGTTGAATAAAGCTTCCGTGCGGGAGACAGATGTATTGGCTTCAGCAACTTCCTCTTCGCCTGGAAACTTTCTTGCTGAAGTTACACATACGGCAGCAAAGATGGTGGATAAATAGCTTTGCTAACTCAGATCCGCAGAGCCTGAGGGAAGCATGTGCCTTAATAGATGGGTGGTGATATACATAATATTTCAGTTTTGACAGCAAATCTGTTCTTAAGTTGCCGTGACAGCCACTCACATTCCTTGCCAGAGAGCTATCAAATGGAATGGATTATTCGCTGTGCTCCTTGTCTACAAACCAAACTGAGCGGGGCATGACACACTTCCTCTGGCAGTGGTTTGTGGGGTGGCACTCAGCCAGGGAACAAAGGCCTTAGCTTGGCAGGTCCTCGTGATGGAACAACAGGAACATCTTCATAGAACCACTCTGGAGCTCCTCTAGTGCACAGGTAAGAGAGAAACAGCTGCTCACTTTGTACACACAGGCCTTCTCACATGTGTGCAAGCAGGATGTGGAAACCCAGCTGCTTTTTGTGCTCGACTGAATCATACCAATTAATGTACTTATGATCCTTCCTTCCCGGCAAATTTAGATGAATGCTGCCATTGGTTCTCTCTCGGAACTGCGTAACTTCTCCAAATCATTTCAACAGCAGCTGCTGAAAAGGCCTGTCAATGAGAAGATTTTTACTTTGCCTCCTTCTCACTATTCACGGGAACATCAATTCATTTATTTTCTATGTATTTTGTTCATCATTTATGAGAACTTTTCATTAATATTTGATTGCCTGTGGAATTTTGACAAGACATCGATTTGAATCTGCCAGCATTCAAGCCAGAATTAATTGGTCAACAACAAAACGCAGTTTGCACACAGGATTAGGATACAGGAGCAAAAAACATTTTGTAAATAATCAAAACAAGCTGCTGGAGGAAAACCAACTCAGTCTCATAATTCTCCCAAATATGTAAGTGCTTCTAAAAACAAATGATATATTGAACCTCCCCTGGATAGATTTAATTTACTTGGTTAAATAAAACCTATCAGTCATGGTAGTGGTACAGTGAGGAGGGTTACCAACCTTAGAGGATCACATATATGTCTGAGTTTGTTATTCATGTAAACAGGACCCTCATAACCCTGGCTCAAGGGCTCTGTGTGGACAGACTGGGGAGAAATAAGGTTTAATAAAATACTATTTTAACAATTAAATCAAATAAAAACAAATTGAACCAGATTTAAAAGGAAAAAAAGTTATACAGCATGAAAAGTGTAAGTCTGCATCATCTGTGGTTTGGTAAACTAAAAATGCAGAAGCAAAAGGGCTAACTATACATAACTAAACTAATAAGCAGACTAGTAAACCGAGCTATATCATAGCCAAAAGTAAACTGAACCAAACCAGAAGAGAGCGGGCCAGAGGAAAACAATGTTGAAAGTGGCACGGCTTTAGGCCAACAACTCCACTAATAATAGAGGCCCTTAAGAAATGGTCACCTGACCTGAGGACAACTGGGACAACTGGGGCCCACAGGTGTACCAGGCAAGAAAGACTTATACATACACATTAAGTAAAAAGCACCAGTTAGAGTTACAGGTCATTGTCAAAGTGCATCTCAATATAATGCAGAAAACACACATTCATTGAATGGCATTGTTGCTCTGTTTAAACAGCAGCCTGTCTTCTCTATAACTTGAGGATATCCTTTTGTAAAGTTGTTGGTGGAAGTTTTAACAAGCAGAAAACTTCCACCAACAACTTTACAAAAGGATATCCTCAAGTTATAGAGAAGACAGGCTGCTGTTTAAACAGAGCAATAATGCCATAATACATGCATTTAAAGCATTAAAAGCTCAAAAAAAAAAATCACACAAAAAATACTAATCCCCAATTATTATTTATTTTTTAATACCGAAGGGGAGATTCACTTTTGTCATAATTAGGTAGTGTCATGCGAGCCGACAGTAGGTCAACTCAACGCATTGTATTTTTTATCTTCCAACACACTGGTTTGTCATTGCTGGTCATTCATTTGTGTCTCTATCCTCTCCCAAAAGCTTCAGAATCATTTAACCTATAACTCATTGAGATCTATATGATTACAAATTAACCAGCTAATCCAGACTCAAAGAGTTAGACCATGATCATGTGTATGATGACTAGCGGCTACTTGGATTGATAAATTAAAAATGTGGTGTTCTTTGACTGAACCATGGACAATAACAAAGTTGCTTTTCCCAAAAAGGATCAGTTGAGTTTTGGTTACATTTACAAGACCAGCTTTGGTCTTATTAAATTGAATGTGTTCATTTTGGGCTAAGTTTATGTGTATAAATAAGAAGCAAATAAGTTATACTTTCTAAGAGAAAATGAATTCTCTGCATTTAACCATCCATTGAGCTGCTTGGGTAAACCTGTTCAGAGTTCACAGTGGACCCTCTCCACATTTTGTGGCAATGCTGGTGTCAGGGTACCGGAGGATTAGCCTATAGGTTTTTTTTTTTTGTTTGTTTTTTTCCAGGTTGGTGGAGAAACCACAGCACACAGAGAATACATCCACAGACACAGGAAACATGCTAACTTCACACAAAAAAAAATGGCCTATGACCTTCCTTCTGTGAGGTGCTCCCCACTCAATTGAACCAGGCTCCCAGGGTGACGGTATAGACTAGCTAGCACCTTCAGAATCATGTCAGCAGTTGAACCAGTAGACATGCATGGATAGATTACACCATGAGAATCAGAAAGGGCTCATGTGTCATTCAAACATTGTAATGTCTGGGTTGTGGAAAACACATGCTAAAATCTTGACACGTTAATCAGTGTTCAACTTCTCTTAAATTTGGAATGCTGTATATTCACACCGGCCCGGTGCATGTGAAAACACTTTCTGAGACCAACTAGTTCTTCTCGACTTGCATTAACACCTAAATTGGCACCCAGCGGCTGTCGGCCCAGGAGAGAATAGCATTAGCTTTCCTCACCACATGCTCCTTGACGTCCTACTCCAACAAACATACTGGCTGTGTGTGCACCCAGTTTCACAATCTGTTCCTAAGGAAAAGGCCGCCAACACAAATCAGGTCTACTTATCAAGTTTAATTGAAACTCATTTATCATTGCCTCTGTCTTTAAGGACACTGGGGATGGGGACACGGGGCACAGATGTGATTAAATATCTAAATATTAGCAAACCTGGGGGGAATGAGCAAATTAAACAAGCCGTTATGTGAGGACACCACTGACACACATTCACTGAGACGTGTCAGAAAGAAAGCCCAGTGCCCACTCATGTCTTTAACTTGATGCATTTAAAGTGACACAAGGCTCTGGGTTGATTTCCCATCCTTTATTAACATTTTATTTATGCTCTAACATTTTGAAACAGTCTACGCTATCTCTGACTTTTCAAGGTAAAAGCTTCTCTCTACAAATCTTTAAAATGCCTCTTCTCTAATTCTGCCTACAGTGAATTAGTTCTTCACTGTCTATAGGTGTCTCATTTGTTCAAAGTTGTCTCCCTAACCCTTTGCAAACCATCTCAAACCTATTCCTTTGAATTTTTCTGCTCCCAATAAGCAGAGTTTAGTTTTGCACATTCATATGAGGTGAAGGGGTATCCTAATTCTTTTTTGGAACAAAAGCAAGGGCTACACACTCCGCCAAACAAAGATTTTCAGGGACCACAATTGTATAGGGATAGAAGAAATTTCCCAGCATGCAGCATGTTCACTGGCACCATGGCAACAGATGCATAGATGTAACTAATTCCAGAATCAAAAAAGGTTTCAAATGAGAACATTCCTGTTTTATATTCCTTTACTCTTGTATTCATATCTGTTCTTCGAAATCATTGTTTGCTAACGGTAGTGATAAGCCCCTTTCACACATGGTTCCCAGCAAATTACCGGGAACAAATTACCGGCATTGCCAGTAGTTTTCACCGTTCACACATGCACCTCGTTGCCGGAACATTACTGTGTCACCTCTTTTCACACTTGAACCAGCAACATTGAGAATTCAAGTTCCTGAAACAACCTGTTGGGGGCAGTAACGTGATCAGTAGCATCCAAACGGCCAAAGTCAACATCAAGAAGAAGGTAGAGCAAAGCTGGCTGTAACGCACAGGACCGTAAAGCATTCCAGTGTTGTAAACTTGGCGACTTTGTTGCTACATTTAGCGAGTTTTCAGACCTCTTTAGCGACTCTTTTTCAATCTACTGACTTTTTCTAGTGTTGTTGAAGGCTGGACGTTTAGAGACTGACATGAAGCACGTATCGCTCTCACTCTTTTGAACGATTGCTGTTGTGTTCCCCTCTCTCGTCCCAGAGCACTCACAGGCGGCAGAGCAGATTTACCGGCAAAACAGTTCTGGCTCTTTTCACATACAAAAACTGTCTCGGTAAAATTCAGGAACACTGCTGGGAAAGACCTGGAGAAAGCCTATGAATCTATGTGTATGAACTGCACTGATGAATTGTTAAATAAGAATATTTAGTTGAAAGTCATTAATTATTTAAAGATGACAAGGCTTCTTCACACATCTTTCTTAAAGCTATGGAACAGCAAAGAAAGCAGAACATTGACCTTTGTGAGGAAGAGCATCTTTAAATGTTAGTTGTCATATTGCAGTCTCTGAAGTAACGTCCTGCATATATACATGCACATGAATAAAAACTGCATGAATAGAACATGTTCTTGTCTACTGTGGGCACATGTTGGCTTCGTAGTCATGTATAATTAATCACAATCAAGATGTTTGTAATGTTTGGTGTCATTTTACAGGTTTGCCTATCCTTGGAATGGAATTTCTGCAGCTCTTTTGGATGATGGTCAAGTGGCCATGTTTTCCCAGTCCCAGTCTGACGGTCAGTAAACAGATGGATGCATCACCCCTGTGGTTTTACTGCACAGCTGTGGAAGCAGACTCAGTATTTACTCTCGGCTTTGTATGTGAAGAATTGTTGTTTCTCCGACTGTAGGTTCAGATGTTGCTGACCCTGAGTGTCACTAAAAAGTTAAATAAAATACAATGTACCACAAGTAGATCTGAATCATTAGTTGGTTTGGTGTTTAGGAGAGCAAATGGTCTTTTCAGTTCACAGAACACACCATACTGTACCTACCTGTACAAGTCATAAAGTGTCCTGCTGAGGCTGCAAATGTCCTTGCTGTCAACCTCCTCAGTGTTAGCTATGAGTCATAATACTTGACTGAGTAATCAAACCATTTCTGTTCTCTACCACTTCCATAAAGTTACCAACAGGCAGACTGCTGAGTTCTCTGTCGCTTTTCTGAGCCTTACATCAAACATTGGAGGGTCTGGAACTAAGGTAGACAGTGGACTTTTGGAAGATCGTCACCTCCTGTTAGTTCCACCCATAGAGTAGATCCCTTAGTTTTCTTAAACCCGCACCCATCAACCTTCCACAGTCTTTTTGTCAGAGCTTGTGAAAAATGTACACAAACGAATGAGAGTTCGCTTTGACCTGATGTCGCCTCAGGGCAGAAATACCAGATTTATGTCTGTTGTAAATGAACACTTTTATCGCAACTTACGAAGTTTAACTCTTTCCTAATATGTTCAGTGACAATTGAGAAATGTTTCCAGATGACCGACTTGCCTTGCTTTGCTTTTGTTTTTAATTGAAACTAACTTTAATTTTCCTCTCAACTTCTTGAGTAGACTCCATTTCTATTACAATCCCACCTAACCTGACTCCGCCAGATAGAACTGCTCCACAGAACATAGTCTATTTCGCAGTACCATCTGGGAAGGCTCCCGTTGAAAGCGTTTGCAAAAGGGAGGCGTCTTCTGTCAAAAACTTGGTGTTGATTGGATGAAGCACCGGCTAGTAACCGCTTATCATGAGGTTTCTTTAACCAATCACAGCAACGATATGACGTGCCACTCATTGCGCTTCTTTCAAAGAAGAAATACTCTCTACTTCTGATAAAACTGTTTCGATAGCAGCGTCAACACTAACGTCTTTCGTCGTAGCCATGTTGATAACAAAGAGGAGAAGAGGGTGCTTGTTGCTTTCTTCAAATTAAAAACCCGCCTCTACCTGTTAGTGCTGCAACATCATTGGTCAAAAGAGTCCGGTGAGTCCACGGTTCGCAACTCAAGTGGTTTGGTTTGCGCGATACAAGATGAATTTACAAGAGTTTTGGAAACTCCCAAATCTCGTGAGAATCCAGCTGCAGCGCAAGGTTAAATCCCACCAGCAGGTCTCCCCCAAAATTGACCGCCCATTCCTGCAAAGGTAAGTCTGCCTGCTCCTGTGAGATTTGCGTTGGGCCCCGCAGGAGCCCAAACCCAACGCAGCCCTCTACCACAGAGGATAACATTCAGTGGGTGAAATATTTAAAACAACGTTTTTATCAAATAAACAGCCTTTAAACTATATTTCTACAACCAACCAAGATCTACACTTGTTCTGGTACTAGCCTAGCTCCTCTTGGAACCTTGAACACTCAGTCTATGTTCCCACTAGATTGACTGTAACCAACTTTACACCACCATACACCATCAACAGAAGAACATGCTGCAGATTACCTGCAAGCTTTTAAAAATAATAATTATAATAACATGGCTGGGAGAGTGGCGGTGGAGGATTAAACAGGCAAGTGGTATGGAAAAAGTCTATTATATCATTTCGGTAGGCTAATAGCATAATTGCCTAAATCATATTTGGAAAGCAAGCAGCAGTGTTAGGAGAGTAGAGTGAGGTAGATATCTCAACTTGGCCAAAAAATGACTTAGGCAATTAAGCTATTAGGCTGACGATTTATATCAGATTGAAAACCCAACAGGTGAATGAGGCTAAACATCAACATGGCACAATGGTTTCACAGAGAGGGATCAACTATTGCTTGGACAAATTCAAAACCAACCAACGTTATTTTGCTTTGAATTCTGCAGTTACATGTGGGAGCCTGGTCAGTGGGAAGGGGATAAATGAGCTCTTGGACCTAAGAGAATAGAAGTCTATTTTAATTCCAACAATATAATCAGATTTTATCAGTGAGCTGGTAAATTGCATAGTGTCCCTTTAAATAAATCAAAAGAAGAAATCAACAAGGAAATCAAGTAGGAATGGACGTTCAATTTAACACTTTATTTTAATTCAGACTATTACTGTTTAACAAGGTTTTATTTGTGAGTAGACAGATAGCTTCAGCCTCCTCTCTGCAAACTGAGATAACGTATTCACACTTCTGAACATCCACACATTTCTTGCCAGAACTGGTCAGTGTGTAAGACCCTGATGTGAGCATTCAGGCTGCTGCAATACAACAGGAACTGAAGGCAGAAATACAATGAGAGGCATTGCATAGAGTGACGAAAGAGTTGTCGAAAGTGTTGTCTGGTCACTCAGTATTCTGCTCTGTTCAGCAGCTGCAGCTTACAATAGATATGTTACAAGAAAGAATTATGATGTAAAAGTATGAGTCCACTGTTGTCCAAACGCTTTGTATAATAACTGTTCAGTTCTGGCAAAAAACAGTGTATAGGATTTATATAAACACCATGTTCCATACTAGAACAACTGATAAAGCCCAGACAAATATAAAGTGGTGAAGGGAAATTTATATTTAGAGGTAAACCATTGTGAAGGATGTGTCTCTATGGCAGAAGAGGAGTAATTGAAGGTGAGGTGGGCTAATTAATGTGTGGTTCAATGTACAATGAGTGGCAGAAAGATGAAGCTACACAGGCGCCTGTCAACTGTTCAGTTCAGTTCAGTTCATGAATAGGGACAATGTACAGAGAATATTAACCCTCAAAAGCATGGTGATGCCTTAAGGCAACAGAAAGTTAATGAGGCCAACATATCCTGTGTGCTCATTTCAATTATTGAAACCAATTAGAATTATCAAAAAATTATCACTGAAAAGACCAATTAAGTCTGGAAGTCACTATCATCAGCATCCTATTTGGGATGAACTTCTTTTCCTGCCAGGGGTGAGTGGAGTGCATGAGTATCTGCTTTAGTAATCTCATTTAAAATAGCATAAAAGTAAATATATGTGTGCATCCATGAAGGTGAAGAGATGGTTTTATTATTGTTTAAGTAAGCCTGTTTTATTTTTCCCATGGAGAATTTGAGATTTACTTTTGGGGGACTGGCATACGGTAATACTGGGGAATTCCTGGATGGGCCGGTGGGTTGGTGGGTCGGCCCGTGGCGGTGCTGCTGCACTCGGCCCCGCTGTGACGCCCCTATTCTATTTTGAGGCAGTACCGTGCTGCCCCTGAATACACTTTCCCTGCTTCTGCTCTGCTCCAGTCATGCAGTGCACATATGAACACGAGCTGAAGCGCTGTAGGGCAGCCCAGCTAAGACAGGGAGCAGTGGAGAGCAGAAAAAAAAGTTACACCATGTTGTTATGGGTAAATGGTATAGTGTGACAATAGACTGTGCAGAGTATATATTCTTTGACATTATCTCATGGACATTGGAATTTGGGCATACTAAATAATGATCTTTCCCTCTAAAAACTCTTGTTTACATGGTGATTTAGAAACAGTTATCTGACCAACGACTGTCTCTTTGGAATTAAAGGTTCACCAGTCCCTTCTCAGTCTAGTCTGATCTTTGTTTTTCATCCTTTTCTCATCTCTCTCTCTTGTAAAACTTTCTCCCTGACCTAAGCACTCATTACTGTATTTTTTTTTTAATTATTATTGTTATTATTATTAAGTAAGCAATTGTTAATGTCATTATGTATTATATGCATCTGTGCACAATGTAAGTTCTAAATATGGTTGTATTTATTACATACATATACATATTTCCCACAGAAAATAATGTTCTATGGAAAGCCGGAGCAGGGCCATTTTAGAGAAATCCCATTTAAAAGGAAGGACAGTGATATTAAACACAGTTACAGTGAAAAGGAGTGAAACAGGAAAAAGGGTTTGAGGGCAAAAATAGGCTTTAGGGGTTTATTTATTAGTGTATTACACATCAAAATCGAATATTTCCATGGGAGGAGATTCGACTGTAGCTCTAGTTGCATAATAGGGATTAAACATATGTTTTATAATACCTTACACTGGTCATTATTATGTGAGATGAGTAAGATGCAGGGAACACCCAGAGCCATGAGCAGAAACTGCAATCTACATCACTGTTGAAGTGAAGTCTCATTTAGAGTGAAAATTCATTTATCAAAAAAAAAGTAAAAAAAAAATACAAAAAATACAAAAATTCATTTGTTTCAATAAAGTACCTCAAAATGAAAAAAATGTGGAATCATTTTTTTTATCATGTATTTATAAACGAAGACAGAGATTAAATGAGACAGAGATTATTTCCATTTGTATTCCCTTATCATACATTTATAATGACATTCAGTATCATCTGTGGACTCCACCATAAAACATTACACATTTCACCTACACCTATACTCCCCTGTGGGTTAAAACCTACAACCCTTTACTGAGCTACGTTCTCTTCACCCATGTATGAACAACATATGCAGAGCCTCCTGGGCAGCATCAGGAGTAGGTGTATTGTTTACATGCAATGAATGTTTATATCATGTGACTGGTGCAGTAAGCAGAGTGCCCTTTATGGAAAAAGTCTGGAGACAGTTCTCCAGAAATCCTCCAGAGGACAGTAGGCAGACATTTTCATGCCACAATTATGATTTTTTTTTTTTTTTTAAACTTTTTTTGTGCCATTTCAGGTTATAAAAACTTTGATCATTTTGTTGTTGATCATCTTGTTTAAATGATTATGGAGTTTTGGAAGGTTAAACCGGAAGTTGCCATATTTGGAGTTCAGATGTTGCAATGTGATTAACATTGCAACTTATGATATTAAAAAAAAAAAAAAAATCATAAGAGAGCTCTTTTCAAACCCTACTGCTACCCAAACTGTACCATTGGAAGCTAACAATCCAGAAGCTTTTTCATGTACTCAGAGTAATTTGTGAATAGTGAAGTCAGCTTCAAGTTGAATGCACAGTGTTCAGTTCAGTTTATTTCGGTCATTGAATCTAAAACTGGCAACAATACAATACTTTCACTTGAAGTGAAGTGAAAACTTATTGAGCCTACCCCTTTTAACATTTAAATTAAAATGACCAAGTCAGGATAATACTGTAATTTCAAACAACAAGACAGAAACAAACAGTGATGCATCTTTTTGGAAAATGTCTGTTCCATTTAGGTTATACCAATTTTCTAGGCTCGAATAACTCCTGTAGCATTAAGGTTATTGAAGCTTATTGAATTTAAAGGTATTTAATGTAATAAAAAGTATAGCAGTGGAAACTGTACCTTAAGAAGCTCATCATATGCTATGGTAGATGAAGCTTTTTAATGTAAAATTTGTTATCTTATTAACCTACGTCTTAAAAAAAATCTAAATTAACAGATAGTTGCAAATGATACTGAAACACTGATCTTATGTTTTTTTCATTTTTCTTTATGTGGGATGATGGTGTCCAGGCTTTGGTCTAATTCTCAACTCAGCTACCCGAACAGTTTATGTTGTTGCAGGGTAATGCTCAACAGTCCAGTTTGTATAGCCATGAGACAGGACCAGCTGAAACATGGTGGCAGCGGAGTTTACAAGTGGTCTCCAGATTGTTTTGGAGCAGTGTGGACTGTATAGGTAGAACGAGGCTAATTTGACAAGCTAAACGCTAGCAGCGCACAGACAATTGACAAATAGATGACAGACTTGAGAATGCTTGCCATTACATGCAACTTTGAACAGTTAAAAGACTCATTGATACACTTATATCTCTAGCTGGAGGGAGAGGCTGCTGCGAGAGGGCGACCTCAGCCTGGACAAATGTCTACAGATTTGTAGGGCTGTGATAGTTTCACGTGAGCACAGTAAAACAATCAAAGGACAAGTCACAGAGGACGGACAAACAGACAAAAAAGAAGGAATGAACAATGAGATACCTTGCAAATATTCTGGCAGGACTCATGAAAGATTCAAATAAAAAAATGCCCAGCTTTTGTGAAAAAAAATGCAAAAAATGTGGCACAGAAAATCACTTTGCAGTTATATGCAGAAGCAAAGTAGGTGCCAAGGAGCACAGAAAAATGGTTGACAGAGAATGAATCAGACTCATGTGAGGACATAATGATTGTCACAGCAGTAACACAAGCAGCAGAAGAAATAAACCAGATCGGAGAAAAACAGTGTAAAACCGAACAACTGTTTGCTGGTTTGATGATTGATAACAATATTGTGAACTTTCAAATTGACTGCAGTGCGACCGTCGTTCCCATCAACCTTTTGAACCCAGATGTAAAGATGGACCATAGGGACAAGCTACTGGTAATTTACAATAAGTCACAGCTCTGTTCACTGGGCAAACGTAAAGTTGAAATGACAAACCCAAAGAATATGGAAAAGTACAGAATTGAATAGGCCGCCAAGCAAGTGAAGTAATGAAACTCATTCAGGTGCAATATGACAATATTTATGCACTATTATGCACCAGACAACATTGTGACAAATATGTGTCATTTAACAATGACACATGGCAGTAAGGAAATAAAGAGTTTTGGTGGATATAAACTGGAAATCGACACTACGGTGTAGTCTGGTAAACTTAAAGAGGCGCTCATGAGTTTAGTAGACAGAAAGATAATAGCACCTCTTGAATGCAGTACCGAATGGATCAGTGGCATAGTGTCAGAGCAGAAACCCACCGGCAGACCCAGAATATGTATTGACCTGAGACTATTTCTAGAAAGGTGCAGAGAGAGAAACATTAAGCTAAATGCATACAAACTGGAGACAGGAGATGAGATGATGAAACAGGAGATAGGAAGTTTCATACACAGGACACTCAAAGCAGACCCAGAAAAAGTGCGCACTGGTATGGAAATGCCAATACCAACAAATGTGCAAGGTGTTCAGAGACTGGTAGGATCAGTGAACTATTTTTTTTAAGTTTTACAAACAACTGTATGATGATTGTGAGATACTGAGACAGCTCTCACACAAAGAGAATCTCTGGGAGTGGACAGATGAACAGGAAAATGCATTCAAAAGAATAAAAGACAAAATAACAAGTTTCTGAACTAAAATACTACAGCCCAGAAGAAGAAATACCTCTGCAGTGTGATGCAAGAGAAATGAGGCTGGGAGCAGCTCTAACACAAGGAGGCAAACAGGTAGCATATGCAAATAGTGCTTTGACAATGACAGAAAGAGGCTATGCGTAAATTAAAAAAGAATGTTTGGCTATAGTTTTTGGCACGGAGAAGTTTCACCAGTACACCTATGGCCATCCAGTCAGAGAACAGTCAGACCACAAGCCTCTTGAGAACATAATCAAAAACCACTGATAAATGCACCTAACTGACTACAACGTATGCTGCTGGGGGATGTAGTCTGTGTTGCTTTGGGCATAAAGTGGAATAAATCTTGAACAATCATCAGTTACAGTAATTGCAAGTCCAAGATTTAGACTACAAACTACATTTCAAATTTATTCAGTATGAAGCATGTAGACTTGCTCCTGTATATACATGTCCTCAATAGTAGGAGGAAGCCAGAGGGCTCAGAGAGAACCTCTTGTAGCTCAGTGAGGACACGCAGACCCCAGTATATAATAATATATTTCTTTATCTGTAATCTATTTTTGTGCTCTCTAGTTTTTCCACCATTGACAAGTTCACAATAAGGTTTTCCCACAACTGTTCTCTCTTTGCAGCACAGGCCCAAAGTGCACCAATAAAACAAAGTATTATTTTGGCCAGTGGATGTTGTTCTAGCGTTACGTTTCAGGAACTGGCAGTAACAACAATCAGAGCAGAGCTGTAAGCTGCCAAGCCTGAAGCCTCGGCAACACTGGCTCCTCTCTCAGTCAAAGCTCACTGGAAAAACTGTACACCTTCAGCTCCACTGTGTCTTACTGATCATATTCTGCTGTCTTCCGACCTGTGTCCTTCTCCCACACTGTCTTTGGCTCCCCTCAGACCATGTAGTTGAATATCCCGCGTTTTTTCCCTGGACACATGTGGCTACCTTGACTCATCTTCACTCAATTTCTCAAATCAAATGCAAAAAAAAAAAAGAAAAAAGTTTGTTCATTTCCTTTCATTCATTTCCTTTTAAAACAAATTTCGGAAAAACTCTTTGAGCCAGTTTAATTAGTTTTAAACAAAGATGGAAATTCAAAAAGAAAACAAAGATTGTTTTTTGTTTGTTTGTGGTTGTTGTAATATTCCAATGTTTTACTCTTGTATTACAAAAACAAGTAACCAGTCTAAACTGTGCCCTTTATTCCCACACATTTCCCACAGCTGCCTATGCTTTAGCACCAGACTCCAGCACAACACTCCCCAACAATGATTTATCGGTTCCCATTCAGAGATGGCTATAGGCCTGATGTAAGCTTGATGTAAGCTGTAATTGAAGTATTAATACTTCATAAGTTCTATCTACACTGAGCTTCTTAGATGATTCCACTATAACAATAATAGTAACACTACTTATTATTTGTATTATTTATATGTCACTTTCATATAACAAGGTTACTTAACAAAAGTACTTAACAAAGCATGCATAAAATAAACAAACAAACAAAACCAGAACAACAAAATTAAGTCACAGAGAGCCAGACAGGCATTGAGGTATTGAGGCAATTGATGACATAATAAAGTGCTTTAAATGTAACCAGTGATGGAGGTAGGCTTTTAGAGACATCATCTAAACATTAAAACAATCAATAAATAAGACCTTGAAAAAATACTTAAATCAATGTTCTAAAGTATAAACCAATCAAAAAGTATATAAAAATGGGTTTTAAGAAGTGATCTGAGAAAAGATCTGATTCTGCCAGCCTTATCTCATCAGGCAGGTCATTCCAAAAGTCAAGGAGCTCTGACTGAAATGGCCCTGTCACCTTCAATCTTCAGTCTAGACTTTGGAACAGCCAACAGGGATCTGCCCGAGGATGTAACGCTGTGTGGAAGCTCTTAAGGTGTTAAAAATTCACTTCTGTGAGGCTCTGTCCTAATTACAGCCACAGTTCCTTTGTCTGAGCGGGGTTCACTGTCTCGCCCAGCTCACGGCTCCACTGTCCTGGGCTGTCCTCGCCTTGCTCTATTCATCTGACGGGGTCATGTTAAAAGGACCAGTAAAGCTTGCCAACCCTCTCGATGGGTTTCTCTGTGAAGACCAAGAAGCCAAGGAGGGAGGTCTGCAGACTCAACCCCAACTCAGGCAGACCGCGGGCAAATGTGGTCCACCTTACATGGATTGTAAAACTACGCTGAATTATGATACATTTTTTTCACACTATTTTGCATTTTGTCAGTGGCTGCTTACAGTGATTAAAATAGAAAACTGTGTGCACTCTGTCCATCTGGTGAGACAGGCACACTTTGATCTTAGGTCTTTCATTTAGCACACAGTTCTGGTGTGGATGGCAGCGGGAGTAAGTACGGGAGTGTGGGGCTGGTCCCTGTTGAGAGTGCAACTGTCACCAAACCCACTGCATCTGGAGAGCATCTAGAAACACATTGCAAGAACAAAGCCGGATGAAAAAAGCCTACAATATTTATATTTACAATGATTACCATGGGGCTGTGCTCGGTTTTGGACAGTTTGAGGCTGTGGTCACACTGTCCATCACAAGAGTTGCATTTTAACATGCTAACACGTAGCCATCATAAATAAATTGTAATTATGGCCTATTTACTTTATTTATTAACTTAGTTCACAAATTGCAGATGTGCATTAAGCCTCATATAAAGTTTAGGTATCTTCTTCAGCCACATTTTGGAAGTCTGGCCATCCATCCTAATCCTTTTTCCTATTCCATACAAAGAATTATTCTGGTCCCTCTTGATCCGACTTTAATTTCCAGGGGGCGGGACAAACGGATGCAGATTAAACCAATCAGAGAAATTAACAACCTGGCATAAGCAAAACAATTATTATTGGTTAGTGTTGAGTTCGGATGGATGACAGACTCAATGGGTGGGGTTCCAGACCCACTTAAGAAATGTGGTGGTTCTGGCTGGCTAGGCTTATATTTTGTGCCTCCATGCTGCACACTCTTTGGACGTGTCATTCATGTTACGCTTGTTTCAGCTGCCTATTTCTCAACAGCAGGGCATGTGGATGGTGGAATTGGTGAGTTGTGAATAGTTTCATAAATCCCACATCTCATTCATACAACCATATTTACACTCAGAGCTTTACTTTTTGCAGGCTTGTTGAATAAGACCTGTGTCTTTCGTATAGATGGTCAGCCAGATACATGGGAACAGCTTCTAATGTAACCTTAGATCTGATCTCTCAGGACACTTTTAAAGAAGTCAAACTTTGCATTTAGGACAGGCCAATATAGACCCAGTTTGTATTTAAATGGCAAGTCTGAAGGGGACCTTTTTTGTGTAAGAGAACGTTCAAAGTGAAGGGTGCAGGGAGGAAGGAAGTACAAAATGGCATGGCCTTTCAATAATTAGACATCTGCTGCTCAGGGCGGTCACTGGAGCCAGTCAGCTGATGCATCCTGTCCGGTGTGTTTAGAAGGAGCAAGCTTGATCTTCCTCGACTGGTGACCTCGGTCCATTTTTATCTCATTTGCATATGTTTATACCGACATATGGCCATATTTGAAGCAGCATCTGATTCCAGCTCCTTCTGCGGCGCTGTGAGCCATGAGCCTGGCACTGTTCGCATTCAGCCAGTCTTCTCTCATCAAAGACATAGTTTTTTACATTAGTGGATTGGGGTCATGGAATCTACTGACAGAGTAAACATCTGTGCAGTAATAAAGCTGTAAGGCAGAGTTTAGGGCAAGCAAATAAGGAAGCCTTTTACTCTGGTGCTTTGAGTTGGGCTTTGTTTTTATTTTATTTTTATTTATACAAATTGTTTTCTAGTTTTTTATATGTTTATGTGAAAAATAGGCAAGGAAGTGTTTTAAGGTGGGGAACTCAAATGTGACTGACTTTTGAATGACATGAAATGTTAAAAGAAACATTTAGCACCAACATGGAATAGGAATTGGTGCTATGTGCTGTGTTATACCTGGAGGTTAATGTAGGTTTTACCTGTCAGGCACAACCTACATTAACAGTCTTTGATAAAGCAGCACAGGTCTTACCACAACCTGTGTATAACTTTGGCACCTCCATGTGGAGGCATTTGACATTCTGTAAAAAATCTGCATAACCTCCAGTCACTTGTAACTTGTGGCTTTCAGCTGGAGTAGCCTACAACTTCGTAAATATGAAGGATTTAAGGCTAATGTTCTCATGAACACATGTAGGAAGTCAGTTACCATTGGCAAAAATGATGTTGTTTTGAGGGGAATTTTCGGTTTTTGTGGCTAATGGGCTAATGCAGTTTTGTCTGTTGAAAAAATAATTTATATATATATATATATATATATATATATATATATATATATATATATATATATATATATATATATATATATATATATATATATATATATATATATATATATATGTGTGTGTGTGCTCATCTTCCTTTGTTGAAATGCACAAAAAGCTTACGTTATTCTTTAGTTAGCACTGTGTGGAGGTTTAAACAGAAGATCATCATCATAAAATGTCCCGTTTAGTGGAGCATGGTGCATCTGCTCCAAGTCTATCTCCCTCCTGCCTTATTTCCCATCTGCTCCCTACCTCTATATCACTTCATATTTGCATCAGAATCCACAGCTGGTTGCCGCTAATGACTCTCTCTGCTGTAGATTAAGGAAATGAAAAGTATTTCATTCATTACACATGCATACATCACCAGACAACTGCTACAGTGAAGACAGTTGGAAGAATGGTAGAGTGGCAAACTGCCATAGCTATAAGTCAACTGAGTTGGAAGTGACTGGGCAGCAGTGAACAACCTGATTCCCTTTGAGTAATGTTGTAATTTTCACCACTTCAGACATCAAACAGTGGTCAAATAATATATTGATCTATTTTTTTCAGAGCCTCAGCAGCCTCTAAAGGTCAAAACTCAAACTTCAAATTCCCATTAGCTTGACAGATGGTTACATTGTTTATTTCAAGCCAAATCCACACCAAAAGCACTAGGGAAATTTTCATCACATCAATTTAATCATTTTTGTTGTCATTGTCATTTTTTTTTCATTGTCAACTTTTTTTTTTTTTTTTTTACTACTATAAACATTTTCCTGGAGACAAGAGGGCCCTGTAATGTGTGCTGCAGAAATGACTAGAAATAGCTTGTTTGCATTTGATTCTGATACGCTGGATGTTATTGAATTAAAGAGACCAAGTGTTCAAATGAGATGAAGGATTTACTAGCTGTCGGTATAGCACTTTTGTACTTTTGTGGAAAACTACCCTGGGAAGTCAATACTTGTTGGTTTCTTAGTTTTAACGATTGGTGCAACCTTAAATAGCACAAAACATCTGCATATTTACACTTTACAAGCTGTGTCTTGGGTATAATGACTGCCTGAATTTCACACCACAGCGTCACACAGGAAGTGGTGGCTTTGGCGTCTTCCAAACGAGTCACAGCGTGTCCAGAAGATGGCAAGGTCTTTGAGTTCAGGATGATCCACTTTGTCTTATTTTGTGACACCTCCTCCAGACCTAGCGTATGAATACTGTAAAATTGATGAGACGCTGTGGATGCAAAACTGCCACACATTTCCCTGCGTCAGTTTGGCGCTAATGAAGGCAGCTTCTCTTCGGCGGCGCTTCATGTGGTGACCTGATATCTCTACTGACCTTCATCTGTCATTTTGACAAACCCAACCCCTTCCCCCAACACCTCAGCAGCCAATATAAAAGAAAATGACCTTAATTAACAGAGTTTCACCCCATCTGTATTTTCTGAAAAACCCCTGGAGTTCTCCTGTGCCCACAAACATTAAATATTCATATCTCCATCATTTGAATATTCAGCTCAATCAAATGGATTGTGCCAGATAGAACCAACACCAATTATCTATGCAGTGATGGACAGATTTGTTTAGTGTGATGAGTGACAGTTGGCGAAACACGAGGCTGTCACAGTTCCTCTTCCTTGACTCTTTCCTCGTCTTTTATTTTTCACACTGTATTGCATCTTTGAAGGCTTCCCTAAAAAATCCCTTCAAAGAGAATGACTGGTGCGGCTTTTGAAGAGTTTTCAACATGATCTATCCACAAAAAGTGACAGTGGCCCTGACAGTCAACATGAGAAATGCAAATTAATGGTGGCATGGATCAGCATCACGGAGCTTTTTTATTTTGTTTTTATTGTTTATTTAAATAACAACAGAATCTTTTAGTGAAGTCATATCAAGATTTTTTTAGTCAATGTAAAACACCAGGTACAAGCCTATTCATATGATTTTAGAGGCTGTCACCAAAACGTGAATGTTGCTCTGTGGTGTCTTTAAAACATTATTACCCAACTATTGACGGTTAGTTACATCTGATAAAAACCACTGGACTATGTCAGCCAGGCCAGAAGGGGCAAAGTGAAGCCCATCACCATCAACAGTGACTGCATTTAAGAAAATGTTATATTGACAGTCCATTCCAAAAAAGACAACCTTTCCCAATTGCCAACAAAACTTAAGGTTGGAGAAAGCATAAACCATGAACTCATTTGCATATCCAAACTTGTGTAGGCTCCTTGAGCAGAATCATTGCCTGCTGTCCATTTGAATTTCACCCATTGTCTTGAAAACAGGCCACAAGGGGAGATGTGAACCACTGCTAATGTAGTCATTACACACAAGAAGTAGTTGTAGTAAAAGTCCGCTCAAAAACAGACAACCTGCCATTTTCTGGAGGCGCTCTAATAAACTCTTAGAGCCGTGTCTTGCAGTGGAGCTATCTTGTGCCTGACACAGTCATCTTGTGCCTGCCTGCATCTCTGCCAGCGCCATGATGCATGAAGGGGTGCAGGCAGATACAAAAAGCTGGTCTAAGCTCAAGTCAAGGAGCAGTTTGTGGGCTCTTAATGTAATTGCAGGTGAATACACTGTCACATTGGGCCGATGCAGTCCAAGGACCGATGGAGGCATCATTAAATTCAAAGAATTAGAACATGGGGTGCATGGTGGCAGAGTGGTTAGTGCTGCAGCCTCACAGCAAGAAATCTGTGGGTCCAATGCCTGGGTTGGTCAACACGGGGCCTTTCTGTGAGGCAACATCTTACTGTGGCTTGAGTGACCCTAGTGAATGAATGTGGGAGTGAATGGTTATCTGTGACTTAATATCAGCGCTATGGCCATTGTCCAGGGTGTACCCCGCCTCAGGCCCAAAGCTGCTGGGATAGGCTCCAGCCACCTGCGGCCCCAATGGGACTAAGCAGTTAAGATTAATGAATGAATGAATAATAATCCTCTTTTTGTTAAAATGTTTATACTATGCATGTAAATTGTGTGTAACAAACCCTACAGAAATGGGTTTGCACATTTAGGATGATAAAATAATGAGTGGTTAGTAAGAAAAGCAAAATAGCCATCTAGTCTCATTGGCATTCCTCCTGTCTGCTTTTCCAAACTGTGAGTATGCAAACAAGCATCCACTGTAGGCACTAAATAAATGGAAAGCTATATATCAGAACCACATGAGCAAAATACTATCCCTTTAACTATATAGAAACATGCATAAATTCATGTTTGAATAAATGGCTTTGTTTGTGTAAGAGACCATAACATGAATAGTGCATGTATAAATCCCATGAGTCCAGTGTAGACGCAGTGTAGAGGAATACACTTTAACAGAGAAGACCTTCAATCCTGTGGCTGTGGATGAATCCAAGAAACATTTGAATAGGATCAAAGATATTCAGTCACTTGACTTTTTACACTGGAAACAATTAAAGTTTGCCATATATTAAATTAATCTACACTGACAAAATGATTTCCATCCAAGCAGCTAATTATTAATGATACTAATGTACAGTACGATGATATTGCATTGACTGTTGAAATTGCATTTTTATGATGTGACTGTGAATTTGTTGTTCATTATTATAAATAAAAATGTAATGTAATGTGTGTTATTTATACAGTTATGGTTTAGGTCACTTTTAGCTTCTTGCACAACTTCAACATAAGATACCAACATTACAAATTGCTATATCTTCTCAACCACTCAGAATATCTACACGAGTACACCTTCCCAAAGAGAAAGCGCTTAGTACTTAGTAAAATGTCAGAAATCTTTCACATAAATTGTGTACTTTTGTCAGCCTGGCATTAGGACTTATTTCTGTCTGAAAAAACTGTCTGGGTCCATGAATGTAGATCCATTTAGTGTAAAGTTAAGAAAATACCACAAAATATTTAGAAAATTGAGAGTCCCATTGGGCATACTATTATTATACCCTTTTCCCCATTTAGTCTGCTTGGCTGTTAAATCCACCCGATAATGCTGTAAACTAAGTTGTGGTTTGGCAGAGACTGAGTCCTAAATACTTGTATATAAAGTGAAGTATATTGTAGGGAAGAATTATTGATACACAGATACAGTTGGTAAAGATATGACAGCCTTGTTCATTTTAAAAGAACAAGGAGGACCACACTTTACACAGACACAAAATCTGCACCTGCAAGCACCAGCACCTGCAAAGTAATAAAATAATGTTTTTGAATCAGTTTGGATTGGAAGGATGGTGGTGGTGGGGGGCTTAAAACATAATAAAGGTACCTGAGCTGCCATTTCAGTGACTGTCATCATGGAAGAGTTAGTGAGCAACAGGCCCTTAATCTGATCGTCCAAGATGAGGAGATGGATAGTGATTTGGAGGAAACCGGGACAACCTTCTGCAAAAGTGAAAAACCCGTAAAGTTTCCTTCCACTACTTTTACAATTGCCTCAAAGGGCTTCACAAAACAAGAGACAGTAAAAACAACATCCCCTGTCCTTACATCCTCCATCAGGGTCAGAGGAAAAACTCAAAAAACCCAGCTAGGGAAAAGAGAAACCACAGAAGGAGGGATCCACTCCCAGGATGGACAGGCCGTGCAATAGATGTGTCCAGGACAGTCACTAATAAATAGACCAGCATATGAACAAGTGAACGAGAATGAATATGAAAATAGTCCATGATAATGTCAGGAACAGCTCATCTCATACTCCAGAGGAGAGTGGGACAGAGGGACAACTAGAATGTCAAACTTCAATCCTCAACATTTCAAAACTGTTCCGAATGCAGAAGGCAACAGTTATGTTTTTGTGTTTTACTATTTGTAGTAGTGCTTTTGTTTTGTTGCATCACTGCACTATCCCCTTTTTTCTCCGGCAAAGCAACTATAAAAGCCCAAATTCCGTTTTTTGTGCAAATTAAAAACCTCCCAGTGAAAATCCCCAGATTACAGCCCTGGTAAAATTCCCCATATTTTTTAAATCATTCCCCAAACCAATCAGTAGGCCACATTTCCATTTGGCACTAACCGTCTCTCCATCAGCTGCTGTGTGACTCGCGCGGAGCCAAGGCAGGTGCCTATAGGCTGGTGGCGCATTGCATTAGTGTTTGCACGCGTCACCAGTGGGCGCTTCTCCTTCTTTCTGCTGCGCACAACGCGAGCACCGCCGGAGGGATGCGCACTGTGTGACTCTCCTCTCTTACTCTCTCTCTCCTTCTCCCTCCTCTTCTTCTTCTTCTTTGGCAGCGTCTCTCGGAGTGTAATAGGACGAGGTCGTGGAGCATCCCGCCTTTAGCTCTGCTGCGCGATAGTGGGATTTATCCACCGAGGTTTTTTCTTTTTCTTTTTAGTCGCGCCCAGAGTAGACGGACCTCAGAGTGAAAAAAGAAAGAAAGAAAAGAAAAAGTGGAACACGCTAACCTTTTCCCTCGTGGCGCTGGCGGTGAAGATGATTTGTGGACGTTAATAAAAACAGCGACACGTCTAACGCGGACTGGGATTACGAGCAAGGCAGTTTAATGAAGAGGAAAAAACTGCACGGAACAAGTAAGTGTCCGAAGGATCCACTCGCACGTTCCACTTCGTCTCCACTTCTTTTATGTTTTCTTTTTGATTTGACGTTACCTTAAAACGTGCGTCGCTCTGTGAGGAACAGTTCTTTTCAACCTATCCAACAGTGCATCATTCAAAAATAGTGCAAAGTTATTGGTTAATTTCTTAGGGCGAGCTGAATAGGAGATCGTAATACACTGCCCCGAAACGAGACGTGCCCATGAGCTTATACCTCTGTTAAAAAAAAAAGAAAAAAAGAAGGACAGAGAGTGCAGTCTTTCTCGTCACAGAAGCTGCCTCCGCTGCTGATCACTGCGATTCCACACGAGGCTCAAATGGTTTTGGATAGTCCTGGTGGGATTTCTACTGCTGGGGCTCATTTCCCTCATCGAGGACTCGTCCATATGGTGCTGCTCTGCTAAATCACAGAGAAAAAAGTACTCTTTAGTGACAGAAGAATAAATATGCAACCATTCCAGCCATTTCATCTCTTTTTTAAATTCAAAACTATTTGGAAATACATTCTCCGTCTGCTTCATCTTCAAAGTAAACCCGTCTATTCATCCGGGATTGTATGGTTCTCCTTTTTCCCATTCATGTTTATTTATAGACCCCGTGTACATATCTGAAAGAAAACAAGCCAAATGAGAGGTGAAATGTCTTTGAAGCGGTGGCGGTTGAGTTATATTATAAAGTATATCCAGCCCCACGCCACTGCCTGGATGAGTTTGTAGCACCATTTGCTTTGAAAACCCCTCTTTTGATAGAACCAGAGTGGCAATTACAGTCTATAGGCAGTTTTTTTCTGCACAAGATTGTAGCCCCATGTGTTGCAAATGGATTGAATCGCGGAGGAAATGCGTTTCTTCTTCCTCTCATCCTTGACCTCCCATGGCACATGACTGGGATATAAGGGTCTATGGGGTATATCTGGATGATGGTAGGAGGAAGAAATGGATCGCTGCCCCCCTTTATTTTTTTTTTAAGTGCACTTACTCTCTTGCCCTGCATTAGGGATGCAGCCGCGTTTAACATGGCAGAGATTCACAAGGGGCGTCTGCCTGTCTTCTAGGGATTTTTTAAAAATACATAGTAGAGAGCCCAGAACAGATGTTTGTCCTTATGCGACACTGTGTGCACAAAAAAAAGCTGTGAAATTATCAAGCGTTATCTTTCAATCAAAGCCGTAAATTTACACAATTGTTTTAAATGCAATGCAAATTTATTTTAACTGCAATATCTGGAGCGCAAAGAATTGCTTGTATCACAAAAACAATGGTCTTCCATGTGAAGGACATTTACTTTTTGTCAAAATTATTTTCCAAACAAAACCTTATATCAAAGTATTGTGTGTCCAAAGAAAAAAAAAGTCCTGGTTTAGCCCACTTTATCTATCAAAGAGCTCTGTCAAAGAGCATTCAGATATCACAGCTCATATCCTTATACCTATATCTTAACTAGTTATCGCGTATTTTTTTATTTTTTCTAAGCTTGTACAGCCCTAGTAGAGACACATGATCATTATCAGCAGATAGACTATATTTCCAAAGGTGAATTGCTTTAAAATGTAGTTGGTCATGAATGAATGATAAATGAATAAATGCTTAAGTGTTAGTAGGTAACCTCTGTCCATAAACTCTATAGCCTTGAAGTCATTAAGTATACAGCCTCAGTGCTAATTTAATACTTCAGTAATATACAAAAAAAGGATAATCCGACAGTGCAACCTGCTCACCATACACTATAACTCAGAGATACTGCCGTCGTGTAAGAGCACACATCTTAATAAATTCAACACAACAACAAAATGTATCTTGTATTACGTACTGTATTCAAGATGCATATTGAGACATAACAACACTGACCCAAGACGTGTTGACACATTACAAGCCACGAAGTAGCAACAAAGTCAATGTAGATAAAAGCAACACAGTTTAACACCACCTTAATGGAATGAGGTAAAACGGTTCAAAGGCTAAAACATAAATTATACATAGTCAAATAAAAGCATAAAGACTAGATACAGGTGAACTCAGGTAGAATTAAAAGCCAGATTAAAAAGATGAGGCTTTAGCAGAGATTTAAAATGTTCAATGGAGGAACTGGGTCTGATTTGGAGAGGAAGAGGAAGGCAAGATTTCTGTTTGATTTGAGCTGAGACGGAATGGTAGTTAAGAGTTGGACCTGAGAGACTGAGCAGCAGAGCTTAGAAAACAACCAATAAAATCTTGAAATCTGTCTCAAAGCCAGTAAATTTGAGCTATTATTGGGGTAACTTTTGGACCATCTGTGCCCAGGATGGATTATGGCAGTAGTACAATAAGTTGCAGTTTGTCCAGTGTACTGGTAAAGGATGGATTACTGTTTTCTTGTTTTTGTGAGACAATGATTAAGTTGAAAGAAGCTGTCCTTAATGATATTACAGAATAACAACACCCCATATGGTCTCCAGTAGGGCAGCTGCAGAGTCCTACTGGGGCAAAACCTAAAATGTTGCACAGTGTTGCCTAAAGCAATGAGCAGATCAGTGGGTGGCACAGTATCACAATTTTGATTATAGCAATGTCCACATACACAATAATTTAAAAGACTACTGCAATACTGTAATGGTATTCAAAATAACTGGCCAAGCTCTAGCAGTTTTTTTTTTTTTGAACACTTAGAAAGGAGGCATTAAGTTTAAACAATTTCAAACAATAAGAATATGTAAACTCAATTTTGTTAGATGCATTTAAGGATTACATTAAAACATAACCCACAAAGCACAAAAAATCAACAAAAAAGTTCCCTAAACACATCTCCTGAAAAGCTTTGCAAATGTGCAATATTTCCAAATGAGGCTATCTTTTTATTTATTAAAAAAAAAAATAAAAATAGTGTGGATATGGTGTAAATGTTTTCTAAAGACAACAAAAAGGCTAATGCAATGAAGGCAAATGAATTGAGTTCTTAACCCTAGATAACCTTTGTCATTGTAGGTGAGAGCTATAAAAATATAAATTTGTAATCACTGCGTCTTAACTCTCCTGGGCACAGAGGTGGGAGATTATCAGGAGTGCTTTTAAATGCAGGAAGTGTTTCATATCAGTTGCTGAAATGAAAAGCAGTTATTTATTTGGTATCTGCTGAAAATTATCATATCATGCATCCTGACGTGTTTTCCCTGAGCTGTAACCGCTCCGTCTTATCCATACCTCGCCACATGCCACTCACACCTGTGAAGTGGACTCTTTTATTATACTTTCAATGAAATTGAAGGAAAATTCTCAGGAGACGGCATGCGTTCGAACAGCTATTCCATGAATGTTAATGCAACAGCTGGTGGAATTGACTTAAGTGGCTGGCTCTTGTGTGTGTGTGTCGGGGCAATTACAGAGCTGCCTTTTCCATTCCGCACCCGACACATCATTTCAATTGGAAATATTATTTGTTCGGCGTGGAATTACAATCAGCCTCTATAAGAATTACCTTCTTCACTTCACAAGTTATTATGCTGCCTAATAATGGAGACAATAAGCATTACCTGTACCTTTTATTGTTAATCAAAATGGTCTTTTGCAGAAATAAGGCTGTATACGGAGGTGGTAAACAATGAGGCATGGGCGCATGGTTGATGGTAAAGTCTTCATTCACTGGCAAACGCTGAGAGCAGCTGGGCATTCCAATTGAGTCCTTCCCTGGTGGCGGATTGTCGGTCTCTCGGTTTCTCTTGTGCTTTATTGGAGATGCCAGCAGATAGTTGTAAAGACAATAACACAAAAGAAATGACTGGTGAATACATAATGCCATTAAAGCACGGCTGATATCACTGAACCATTTGAGGATCTGCATACAGACCACGAGGCGCACACCCCCTGTGATTCAAACTGGCTTTTACTCCCTTTGGCTTATTAGATTTTGCAATTACACTGCCCTCAGAGGGAAATAGATGCCTTTAACTACATCTCCTATCAATTATGCACCAAACAACAGCCGCACTATAACCAAGAAGCCATCTCATTTAGTGCAGGGAATGCGATGACTTCCATTAGCCTCGGTGCAGGTGAGAGCGTGATGCCTCATTACATTTGGCACAGCAATCTTTTGCCAGTCGTTGCGGTTGAAGAAGCCAGGCAGGAAAATGCCACCCCGCGTCCATCACTGACCCAGACTGGAGAAAGGTGTTTGTCGTTTCTTTAGGGCCCAGTTTTTTGGCTCTGGCTTCAGCTTGACAGAACTTGAGCTGAGATTGTAAAGTGGTGCAGTTTGAAAGGACAAAATTATAGGATTAGACCTAAATGGCAGCACTCTTGTTCTCTAAAAAGACTTGCTGAATGTGTATTTGGGAGTTATAATTTTCAGCACTTTGAGCATTGTGAGCCTGTAAAACTTTCAGCTGAGACAGACTTAAAGGTATTATTCTGTATTTTGGAACTGGGATTCAATGACGTGTATTATGCTTTACCTGCACTAGAGAGTTATGTGTGCTCTCCCAGTTTGGAGAAGCAGACAGGAGCAATAGCAATGAGATTAAACCACGTACAGCTTATTTGAGCAAGTAATGCTTTAGATTTAAAACAAAATGTCTCTGTATGAAACAAAGAGGTTATTTCTAAGGCAGACAGTTGTTATTTCTTGTTTTGGCATGTCAGCAACTTGGTTGATGAGATCACTGTCTAGAATCTCACCATTTACCATTTGTGCCATTATTACAGTTGTCTTTACCATGGCTATAAATCTTTAGTCATCTCACAATTTGATTTGATTTGATTTCAATTTAGAGGCCCATGATTTTTTTACTTAATAACACATGACTGAAAATATAATCAGTTCATTTTCAGACCGATTGTATCATATTTTATGTATAATGTTATAACAATTTGAGATTGGAACATATTCATTTGTGTGAAAACACATGCATCTGACAGTGGTAGACGCTGTTCTTGGGATAAGGTTGTGTAAGAGGTGGTTTGTTGTGTTGCCAAATTAGTGAACCTTTGTTTAACCCACCCTGTGAATATCGTGTCAAGTGTAAGTTTCTATTTCATAACATCAAAAATGTTCAAATATAAAGAAACGCATGACTCCGGTCACGTGCACATTTGCCACCAGCACACATAGGTCAGTGCATATGTGTACTGTTATATTGGCATATTGTTGGTGAAGTGTTTTTTTTTTTGTTTTTTTTTTTTTTCTGAATTGATTCAGATTAACCACACTAATCTGACAGGACACTGCAGGTTTCATAAAGAAAAATCTAATATGAAACTGTGGAAAAACACTCTTAATGAATAAATTATTAATCAAAGTTCATGTAATTTATAACAATAAATAAGTAGATCAAAAAATTCAAAAAGACATTCTAATTAATTCACTACACTTCTGAACTAAAATTATTTTAATAATTTAGATTTAAGTGAAATTATCTTCTATTTCTTCTTGGTTTGTTCACTGACAAAAACATGTCCCTGTAGGGCTACCCTAGCTATTAACAAGCTCTAAAAAAATTACCCAAAATGCCAAAAACATACACACCCCACCTTTGTTACTGCAATCAAACTAAAGAATGCACAGATTTATCCAGTCCATTAACATTTCAAACCATGTAATCCAACGTGAAGGCTCTTTAGAGAGCTAAAATGCCTCCCAAACTCTGAAAGACCGCGCGAAAGCCACTCAAAGCTTACTGTGCCTTCAAATATACCCAAGGAAAACAATTATTGGCTGCGAGACAATGTCCTGTTGTAGCCGTTCCAGCGTCGTCTTAATGTGGTTGTCTTAATGGTTTTCAGCAGTGTTCTGTGCAGCTCAATACAAAAATGTATCCATGCTTTTCACTGTCCCACTGCTCACTGTTAGTGAAAGTAGTGGTATTTAGGTCTGTTTTAAGAATTTCCAAAGATAGCCCTGGGTTAATCCGCACAACAGGGTAGAGTTGTAGGATGAAGCCTTGGGTTGGGTTCTTAATCCTGAGAGGCGTATCAGTTTTCTCTTACTGTGATGTAGGTCAGAGCCCATCTTGCGCGGATGATAGTGCAATTACAGCTCCCTGCACTTTCTCCACAGAAGAAAACTTTTAATGGTCATTCAGGTCTTCAGTTATAGGTTGTATGGGCCATCTGATGCAGCACTTTCTGTAGAACAAGGCTTTGAATGTCGTTCTGCATTATAAAAATATAAAAGGGCTGGTAACAATGCACTGCCAATAAGGCTCACTCTAATGTCTAAGCATAAGAAATATCATGCAACCTACACAGGGGCATTTTCATGATTATGGATGCATGAGATAGTAAAAGGTTATCATTGCCATTTTCTCATGTGCTTTATGAATATTGTAAAATACTGCTTGATGTGCAAAAATGTGATGACACTGCAAGGCCACACAGTGTAAAACAAAAACAAAGCCCCACTCACATTCATAGTCTTTGAGGCAATGAAAATTAATTCACAGGGTTTGCCCGTCCTCAGCAGATGTCAGCGACTGGACGACAGGACATGTTCAAACCCACAAGGCTGGATGGGGACTGAAGTTGCAGCATTGTGGCAGTCTGGCACATATTCCCTTAATAAATATACTTAACCTTAACAATATATTAAGTTAAAGTTTGCCCATTCTTCACTGTTTACGTTAAAATCCTCATTGTTTTTGGTAATGTTCAGAAGCAACAGTGTCAAAAACACGCATAAACTTTTCAGCAAGCCTGTCTTTTTTTTTTTTTTCTGCACCAAATTTTGCACTGCATGTGCAGTTGCTATTTGTTTTTGCCATTATTTATTTACTTTTTGTTTGTTATTTTTCTCCACTTTGCTTATTGCCTTACTAGAACATGCTTGCTTTCAGGCTAAACCAGAGTTTGTTAACCCACACCACCGTTCAGCTGCTCCTTCACACCTGCTAAAATGAACTGATTTTCTGAGGAAATTAACTAGGATTTGAGTAAAGTGGACTAAGAGGGCTGCTGTGAATGCACATCAGCAGTGAATGTCAGCAAATTAGCATCACAAACCAATTAATTGTAAAAATAAAGATAAAAATACAAAACAAAGCCAGAAACCTTTGAGAGAATACTAGTTCTTCATTTTTCCCATTGAATCTTAATGGTAATTAATCTAATAGTCTTTCCTTTGCAGAAGTGTGATTTATACATCTCCTCACCTCCCTGTGGGCTCTACCCCCTCAGTGCCCATAAACGGAGACTTGAGACCCCAGACAAAGAAAAAATATCTCATAGGAGACTATTAAAAAGTCTTGCTTTTTTGTTTTGTTTGTTTAGTTTTTCGACCGGTGTGTCTTGATAAGACGGCAACCAAAAAGCCATTGAAAGAGCATTGATTTTTTTCTACTTATTAATAATGCATTAGAATTTTGAATGTCAAATTAAATGGATCTGTTCTGTTAAGCTCATTGTTATGTAAACAAAGCACATGGGGCCGTACAGTACAACTCATACTGAAAGTTTGACATTAACTGAATATTACCTTGTGGAACACTTGGAAACAAACAGTTAGTGAATAATGACCAGACAGATGTGACTGAAATCAACAATGGAACACTTTTTTTTTTATCCAAACAGCTGCAGTCTGACACTATGCGTCCATTGCTGCCTAAAACATGGGTGATCATGTTGTCTCAACCACTCCAGCTAAACCTATTCACCTCGCTTAGTAAAATGGGTAAGGAATGTCGTTGGAGTTGCTGCCCTTTTCTCTCTCTCTTTTTTTCTTCTTTGAGCTGTTTTGCTTTATAGAAAGATGTCATTTTGATAATCAATTTCACTGTATTACCTGTAGACGTTCCTTTTTGACATCCGTGTTGACTCTGCTGAATGTTCGTTTTCAGAACCATTTGCAGCTTTAAGAAACATGGTTGAAATGCGCCCTCTCCAAGTCATTGATGCTGAAATGAGCTAAAGAAGCAAACTTCAGATCCAAAGAAGTGATTTGGATAATGCAACTTTTACATTTCACTAAAACAGCAGGAAGCATTCTGTAATAAGCATGCTAGCACAGAAGCCTTTGGCTAATCATATTCCTCAGTGCTCTGCGTAAACACCATATCAAGATGTAGTTCAGGGAGCAGTGAAAACTCCTGTGACTGGTGTGTCCAAGTGGAAAATTGTAAATGTCCCTTTAAATTGCTCTCACAATCGGGAACCTTGTCACATTTCTTGTTAATTCTAAGAAAATGGTCGCCAACAATTTAAAGCTCACATTTGTATTATTCATAATTTTGATTGTAGTGGCATTCTGTGCAGTGGTGAAACATGGCCTGGTCTTTGTAATCAAAAGTAATAATAGAACATGCACAGCAGCAGAAAGGTTGAAAATAAAAAATTTCCAATGGTTGGTTTTACCAGAGAGGTTGGCATGAATAATTTGAGAAATTGAGAAGTGAGTGTATTTTGATTTCTAGGTCTCAGAGGTTCTGGCGAAGCAAAGTCACTGCAGTCTTTTTGGTTTGCTGTGCCAGTTTAAAGTTTTTGTTCATCTATGAGGGCATTTCTTACTGGAAGAATGCCCACGACATGCTCAGGGGACTAGTCCTTGTCTGTTCTGCTTTGCTCTGGAATAGGAAGTAGTGCCCTTCCCTGTTCAGACTGATGCCTCCCTCTTCCCCATCTACAATAAGTGCTCAGATGTATTTGCAATCTTTGGGAACAATTTGCTTATGACTAAGTGTTAAGCTTATAACAAGCAGTTGCACTATAAAAGCCAATCTCATTTTTTTCTTTCTGTCAGCCTTGTGTCCTTGTGAGTTGTCAGCATGCCCCCCCCCCCTTTTTTTTTTTCATTCAGAAACAAGGATGTAGGAAATCCAGAAATAACTTTTTTTTTCATTTATTGTTATTAGAAATAAGAATCTTTCCAATCCCTGCTCTGCTTCTCAGGTCTTTACAGAGGCCTGCTGGGACAATTAGTTCACAACCTCATCAGATGGCAGACTAGGACAGCTCACAGTGGCGCAGGAGGGAAATGCTGAGAGGTGATGGCATCTTAAGGAGTTCTGAAGTCCTGTAGCCTACTGGAAGCTCACTGCATGCTGATACAGGAGATTCCCACCCTTCATCTATCACCGCCTGCAGAGTTTAAAAACACTAGCAGTATTTTCTGCTGCTGTTGTCCTTGATGTTGTTCATACTATTGAGGGAAGGTGCTTAAAGTCTGTTGAAACAGTGCAGGGAATGTTGTAGTGTGACCAGACCTAGACAAAGTGTCAGTAGGCTAATTCTATGCATCTAAATACTAAACATCCAGTTGTGTTCTATTTTTTAATTTTGTCAGGCTCCATGGATGAATGGCTGCTCCACTAATGCTTGCAGTGTAAATGAACACTTTTGATGAAACCAAGCTGAGATGATGGCTTTGGTTTGACCGCAAGGTCAGAGTGATGGTGTGACTTCTGACAGAATATATAAATAAATGGGCTATAGATTCATAATTATAGATTCTGACTCCAACTGGAGGGTAATTCAAGCTTCAATAACCATTTTTTTTCTTTTAAAAGTTTTCTTTGATAGTATATCTCTTGAATTCACCAGAGCATTTTGTTCTTCTTTCCGTCTCGGCTGCATATCTGAGCTTGTTAGGCTGGAAGACAAACACAGCACTCATTTAACAGATGTTTCCTCTTCTGTTCCACCTGAAAATATCACTGCTGCATGATATCCCCAGGTCCGCGTCTGTTCCTCTCCCTTTGTCTTTTCCCACTTCACTTTCACTTCATTTACAGTAACTCCAAAATAATGCGAGCCAATTATGTTTGCCTGGCGCCGTAATCATGTTTTCTGTTGTCAAAAGCTTGTCACATTTGGATCAGAATGTCATATTTTAATTACTTTCCTTTTAGATTAAATTCGTGGATTCAAGGGAGAGCCTTCCATTCACAAGCAATTGGATGAGAGTCTTATGAGCCCACGGCAACTAAAGATGATGTTACCATGGAAACAAATTGTTCTGCTATCAATCACCGGATGCCTTGCAGGTAAGACATTTTAGCACATTTATTATCTCAGTGTTGTAGCGTGCCGTGTTAACACAATCTTTCCTAATAAAACAGTGTATGCTAATGTGGATATTGAGACATATGAATAGGCTAATGTTGTTATGCACAGTGAGTTTGCTGGTGCACTACCTCTGGGGTAAACAGCCACAGCCATGGAACTATTAAAAACTGCAAAAAAAAAGGATCTCATTCACACTGAGGAAGACCTGCTTAGACTAAAACCTTAGAGCTCAGATTTAAAATGTCTGTTATGGCAGTTACAAAGAGTGCTCAAAGCTGTTAGCCCTGACAAGTACATTTATTGTAGAGAAACATCACTAACAGTAGAATTTAATTATTTACAATAATTTAACTCAAAAATATATAATTTCAAAATCATTTTGTTGGCTCTTTGACATGAGATCAGTAGAATCATGCTCCTATTTAGAGTCTTTTAAGGCCACCTCAAACCTGAACATATTGAGGGTGAGGCCCACATGCTCCATGAGTTATTAATGCAGAAGCAGTCACAGCCATTTGACGTAATATTTGGTAATAATTGGTCTGCCCGATGCATTACTCTTTTCTTGTCAGGTTTAAAGTTTCCCGAGTATTCTATCCTGGAGTAGTCCACAGTCTAAAAATAATTTGGTTAGTAAAATTTTGGTGTTTTAAAGAGGTGTTCCACTAAGGTACAATGTTGCCTTGGGGCAGCATTCACTATTTTATCCTGGAGCAGTCCAGAGCTCACACACAGCAAATAATCAACAGGATATATTTCTGAAAACATTAAAAACCCATTGACAAAACATCTTTATGGGCATTTTCTTGCAAGTTTCATTAGCATTATGCGGTTTGTTTTTTTACTTAAGTCAGAACTCACTGGAAAGAGACGTGTTGTGTCAATCTCAAAATCAAAGTATTTTTTTGCATGTAACTTAAATATGTACAATATTGCATCGATTCAATTAGAGTCATGTGTTTTAAGGTTGTTTCATGTTAGGAACAGTTCCATTGCCTATTGTTCTACACAAAGCAAAAACAAAAAAACAAAAACAACATAAAATGAAGCCAAAGGCAACACATAGGAATACTATCGGTTATTCAAGCAATGTTGCAAATATAGTCAAAGACAAAGACAAAGATAGTTGTGGGATCCTATTGGTGTAGTGTTTTGTTGCTGAATGACATAAAACTGAACTCTTGGATGTTTAACTCACAGTTTAAAGACATGGTTCTTTGTGACAGCCCATTCAAACCAGTACAAACTTACTGGTTTATGTGAGGTCATTAAATTATTATTATTAAATTTGTTCTTGACTTATCAATTTTGGTGTTGGTAACATGAATAGATTAGATGAATTAGTATTGTTATGTTAAATTAAATAATATTATATTTCAGTCTTATAGCACATTCAGACATGCCTGTTGTTATGTATAGTTACATATAGAAATGTGTTATGCTGTAGCTTTCTCTGAGGTTAGATAGTAACAATGGCATCTCATTCACAGCAAGCCAAAAAGTTTGAAGAATAAGAACACTTTTGAAAAACTTCAGAACATCTTATCTTTGCTTCAGATGGAATCATATATTGCTGCATTTATAACGTAGCATTGTCAGGAGTGCTTCAACGTAACCTATCACTCATCTATCTTTTCATCTGTTATCAATAATAGTCTTATGTAGAGAATAATCAAGAGTGGACCAATAAACAAAGGACGTAAAACATCTTAATGAAACAGTAGACTTAGGGGGGCTGAAGTCACTGTTCACTTTTAAGGCCCATGCTGCAGTGTAGACTAGTGTTAACACAGCCTTTTTTCCAGTAAAATTGTGTATATGCAAATTTAGATATTCAGATATGCACGTCTGATATTGTTATGCATAGCTTGTTTCTGCAATACTGACTCTAGTTCTGAGGTTAGAGGTTAAAAATAGCATCCCATTCACAGCAGGCTGTAGAGTTGGAAGAATCTGAAGAATCAGAACCGCCGTGAATCAAAGTGTGGCATCGTGTGGAGTGCTGAAAGATATTTTAGTTAATCCACAATCGCACAGCATTTACAGTATGTCGCAGAGTTTGAATACCCAGCCATAATGGAAAAACTACAGGAAATGACATTGTTGCTTAATCTAGTTTACCCTAAAATCCTCTACAGATAAAAAATATACATGAAAAGTAGACAAAAAACAACAAACTAGAACATTTAGATTCAGATTACTTTATTAATCCGGCAGTAAAAACTTGCAGGAAACTCATACATACACTTTGTGCCCGTTTATTAACCTGTAACACGGCAATAAGGTAAGCCATTGAACCTTTTATGCAGATCAGCTTCTAGTATGCAGTGTAGTATATATTACATCACACTATATAACACACTTCATACACTATATAACACATTGCAAGGAACCAAAAGCAAATGGCTAAATTTGCAAAGGTAGGGCGGCACATATCTTTTTTTTTTTTTTTTGCATAAATGGCTGCAACTAATGCATAATTAGACAAGGCTCTGTCCCATTCAATGTCAAGATAATCAAGCCAACCCAGTCTAAAAATAATGTGATTAGTAAAATTGTGGTGTGAAGTTTAAAATAACATCAACATAACCTTGAACAATTTTGTTATAAAGAGGTGTTCCACTGAGGTACAATGTTGCCTTGGGGCAGCATTCACACTGTCATCATTATGGAAAGAGGGCTTTTTATTTGCAGTTGAATTATTGAAAATCTTGTTGCGGCTATTGAGATGCCCTTTAAATACATTTTGTTCAAATTGATTTTTTTATACTATTATGGTACATTGCTGTCCTAAAGCAGTATAAAACTATTCATCAGTACTTACAATGCAATGCAGTGTAAACAGACAGGAGTGTATATGCTAATCCAGAGATATACAGTCATATGTTGTATTTTGTATGCACTGTTGGTCTCTAAGGTTAGAGGTTAAAAATAGAAAGTCATTTACAGTGAAACGTGGATGAAACCTCGACTTCAAGCCATTGCCGTCGAACCAGAAGAGCTGTGAATAACCTCATCTTTGTCAAGCACAAAGGTTGAAGTCAGTCTGATGTCCTCCCCAGAGCCGTGTCCCGCTGCGCGTTTACTGTACACCGTCAGGGACAAGTGGAGCACCATCCTATCCCTGTTTACGGCCTGCCCCGATCATTATCTGCGTCCGAGCTATGAATCCAATCTCACGTTTTTGCACAATCTACTCACCACCTTGCCTCATCCTGCCCTTGTGGACTCTGGGGATCGGACCAAGAGAAAACACAGAATGTCAAGCCTTGTTCAAAATGACATTGTAAATCCCAGTGAATGGTATTCAGATTAGCTCATGAGTAATTCACGGCATGGGACACTGGGGGATGACATCCAAGCAGGCTCACCTTCCTAGCGGACGAGGGGAGTGCTCGGATTGGGGGCTTGTTTGTAGCTCAGAATGGCAGTCTCATTCTGTTGGAGTGTTTGTGATCATGCACTCAAAAACCCTCAGAAATCACTACAGCTGATAACCATCATTAGGACATGAGGAATGTCAAGATGTCTGGCTGCATTTTGACGCTCGTAAGCCAAACACTGAGGTCAAATACCAGTGTTGAAGTGTAATTATTTTTAGACCAGTCTGTTATAATCTGTGAATAAAGTGAGGTGGAAATTTTGGAGGAAACTTGCAAACTAATGATTTTAAGAAATTTGAATATTTTTAAATCTGCATGGTTTATTAAGAGCTTACAGTATAGCCTAGCCTAATGTGTTTTGCTAATCAAGTAAAGCTTCATTTTTATTGCCTACATCAAAGATTTGAGTATCAGACAATAGAATATGGAATCAGAAAATTGTCATATGAATATAATAAATAAATAAATAGAACATACATTGTTATGAGGTATTATTTGGACGCAACTGGACAGACATAACCAACCAAGCTTTGGAACAAGCATTGGATAAAACCCAGCCCTTGGATCAGTCTAACAGGATCTTTTCCTTTTCCTCCATCAGTGCAGAGTTGTATATACTAATTACAGTGGTGGGCCGTCAGGGCCAGCAAGGGCTTCTCTGCTGGCCTTAACATGCTCAGAAAAGTTAATTTATTTTATTTTATTTTCAAAAATATGTAAACAAAACTATTCTCTATTCTCTTTTCTCTTTATGTCATATTAAATCCACTTAGTTGGGTGGCTTCCAATGTTGTTTCTTATGGTAGAGTTTTTATCCAATTATATTTCAGCTAGCTTGTGTTGTCAGGCAAATTTCATTTGAGACCTTCAGAATCAACAGAGCAGGCCCCTGTGCACTGTAAGTGAACGGACACAGTCAGTGTCAATAGCCAATCAGATCTGGATTCTGCAGACCAAGGCCAGCTAGAAGGTCTTACGTTGAACTGGACATGTATGCGTCCTGTGATTGGATAAGCACTTGCTAGAGCCTGAAAGGCGGCAATTTGCAGAATATTGAACTAAACCCGGAGATCCAACATCTATCGCTGTATTTTTAACCCATAATGGCCGAAGGAGGAGAAGAGATTGATCTGGTTGCAGATATACTTTCCACGCCATTTTCAAGACGGGCCTTTCACGAAAAGCTGGATATTGTGAGAAGAGGTCTGTGCTGTGCTAGCTAGCCTGTCCCAGCAGGAAAAAGGTTTGTCCGTCATTTCCAGACGAGCAACTATTAACGGTAACCGTGGCTCACAGCTTCTGAGAAACGCTGCAAATTGGTGGCATTTTGTTTGGCATCTTTAAATCGCCTTTTTATTTTTTATTTTTGACAGTATCTGTGAACTTAGTTTCCTACTCTTAATTGTGAATGCATGCTTATTGGTTTTAAATGCTCCTGAATTAAGTGTTGCTTGACTAGCCTATTTTGAGGTGAGGTTGTAATGTGTAAGAGGGACATCACTGAAGGCATAAGCGTGAAATGCACGGCCCACCACTGACTAATTAGAAGTAAATGAAAAAATCCCATAGTGCTGTTTCAAGCTTTGGATAAAATTGGATGGTGTATATGTGTTGGAGGCAGCGCCTTCATATTAGAGAGGTAAGGAGAGTAAGAGCTCATCTCCCTTGCACCTGTCACTATTTCAGGTGTGCAGAGACTACACCTTATTTATTATACTACATACTACAATACTTTACTATTTTAATACCCCTCTGAAAATAGGCTAAGCTCACAACATGGACCGCGGCTGTGCTTTTGAGAGTGATTTACCACACATGACGTCTGTGTAGATGGCTCTACCCTGCTTTATATAATAATAAGAATAATAAGAATAATAAGAATAATGGATTAGATTTAAATATCACTTTTCAAGGCACTTCACAATTGAGTCCATGACTCATTCACTCCACAACCTCTGTAGCTACAGCTGCCCTGGGGCAGACTGACAGAGACGTGGCAGCCATACTGTGCCTACGGCCTCTCTGACCACCACCAAACATACTCACACATTCAGACACCAGAGCCACAGACACTGGAGGCGCGGTGGGTGTCTTGCCCAATGAGAGAGAGTAGGAATCGGGCCGTCACCCCTGGGGTAAATGGACGACCTGCTCTGCCTCCTGAGCCACTGCTGCCCCCAAATGGAGTTTGATCCAGCAATTTTATGCAAAATATTTCAGTTGACCAGCTGTTGCTCCGTGATTTAGTGAAGCTGACAATACAGCAATTATATTGACATTATTATGACTGGATACTTTAACTGTTGAATGTTTGACCCAGATCATAGTCTATGACTAAACCTACATTCTGAAATCTTAGCCCACAATTTATTTCTCCATAATCATTTTCATTTTTGAAAAACACTGTCACACGTTTCCAGCTGATTCGACTGATGTATGTGTAAACATCATGGCATATAATTACTGGTGCTGAAACCACATGTGGAACTGTTAGCCACATGCTGCACCAGTGTTAGCTGTAGGATATTAATTAGGCCTACTCCGGCCGTCTGTTGACTCCACTTTCATTTAGTACCAGATTGTGTTCCACTTCCCTTCCTGTTAGCGGCTGGCAGACGAGTGCATCCGTATGGTCTCAATTAACCGGTGCTTGCATAGTGTGACATGATGACTCTAAAAAAAAACACATCAGCCTCCTATTCATCAAATCGGGTATTTATAGGAGGTCATTAATTGTAGTGAAAACTCATGGAGCGGATTCTGACTGATGACTTCTAACTCATAAAACCTGAAGCTCATACACATCTATAGAGCAGCCTTTGGCAAAGTTCAACATTTATCACAAACAGTACTTTTATTGCTTTATTTGACAGATAAGACAGTAAGGAAACAAGGACTAGATGAACCAAACTTAAATCCCTCTGGTAAAGACTTTAGGCTCACATTCGGCCTTTCCAAAATTGCTCCCTGCTGCCTCGTCCTACTCACTTCCTCTTCTTTCATGCATTCTCATGGAGGATCCACCATATTATAGGCCATCTGAAACAGGTTAGTGTACTGACTAGGTACAGACTTATTACTGGTTATTTGGGGGGTTTGCCCCTACACTCTCCAGACAAATTAACTTCCATGTAGACTGTGCAGCCATTTGTGAAGTATGGTATTGTATTTAGACCCTACACTGGGATTAAATCCAACAAATCATCTTTGTCACTTCACACCAAGTGCACTAGGAGACCAAATCAGATGTAAACAGTACACTACATTTCATTGTAAAGCTGCTCAGAAATGCAAACTCACTCATCTCATCACAGGTGGACATCTTATGGTTCTTTCTCCCCTTTCTCTCTGTCTGGACATGTGACCAGCTCGAGTCATTGTATCCACTCCTTGTAAGTCTGTATTAGATTAGTTTTCACTTAACTACACCAGCTTCGGATTGGTTAATTAGAAGAAAAAGGTAGTAGACTACTTACTTCTGCTAATTATCAAATTGTGACATTGTGTTAATTTACTGTGTATAAGCTGCTGGTGCAATTAAGATGCATAGTTGGAGATTAAGTTGGATTAAAGACTCAAAGTCACTGATTTAGCCAGGACTAATGTCTATTCAGACTCCACAGACCTCTGAACACAAAACATACAGTATGTGGATATACTGTGCCAGGCCTGCTCTAAGTTTGCCCTGAGAGCCAGTCTCTCAGATTGCATTCACGGCATATTCACACTTAAATTGAGGTCACATTAGATCTGATTTATAATAATAATATGTCAGATTTTAAGTTCCAGGTTCCAGTTGGTTTTTTTCCCCACAAAAATTAAATGATTAAATATCAAAAATAAGGACAAAGCTTGTTCTTGTGAAGCAGCCTCAGAGACTAATTAAAACTCACGTCCGCAATTCTTTGAGGTCAATCAATATCCAAGATGCATATGTAAAATTATCTCAGCCCATTTGCAAAGGAATATAGAAATATCATATTTGCAGTATTTCTGTTTTGCAACGCTTTGGCACTGGGCTTCTGAAGCAGGGTTATTAATCTTATCATCCACAGTATGATGATTTATCATGATGATAAATCATCATGCTGAAGCATGACACTTGCTGTATGCGAGGCTGGAATAAACATGCATAAGAGCCATGGTCAGTGTTCTTTTCCCCTCAGTGTTTCAAGTGTCAGGTTCGGCTGAAAAATGCAGCTGTGAGCAGGAAAAGTGATAGCAAATATGTCAGCATTAGCGCTTAATGCCTAACAAGGGTAAGTGGGATTTACTCAGAGGAAGATAAGCAAATAATGCACAAACCACGATTCAGAGAGTGTCTCAGCAGCCTCTTTCTGCGACATCGGAGGGAATTTTTCTCACCAATATCCTGTCTTGGTCAGCCTTGTGGCCCTTTTATGCTCCATACAAAAAAAGAGATGACACTGCCTCCTTTTAAATTGTGCCTTGGCGTCTCAGAAAGAAGCCGACCTGCTTCTAGTGTGACGTTATGCACACGCCACACCTAGGCCCTGTACTATGAAGCTGGGTTAGAAGGTTAGTCAGGTAAGTCTAGGAAAGCTGGTTCACTTTCTTGATAGATCTCTGTGGACACTTCTGCTGAATGGCTAACCTCCAGAGCAGGGATAGACACATGGACCACTGACCAATCAGCAACAAAAAAACAAGGAGCATGTCATGAAGAGTGAGAAAAGGAGAAGTCTCTGCACAAGCGGCAACTGGAGATGAGCAGAGAGCAAGTTGTAACTTACAGGTTTAAACACGTGAGTGGCATAATCCTCAGAATGCATCCGCCTGTTTCACGTGAAGTGCTCTCAACTTCACAGAGAAACCCAGGGTTAACTTAACAAGTTGTTCACCCTCTTTGTGATACCATTGATCCAGAATGTGATTGTTAGGTTTTGTCTAACTGAGTTGATCCATCAGGGGTAGGCTCAACTAGCTTTGTAGTGCAGGGCCCTGTTTTTCCAAGTAATAAGCAGACAACAAAAAATTCAATAAAAATGTAAAAATACATGGGTAATTTGTACAAATAAACCCTAATGTGATATATTTTATGTATGTTATTCTTGTTATGTATCAGTTGGGTTGTGGTTTATATACCCCCTGATGGTACATTACAAAATGTGCTTGTTGACCTGTGTTTGGTTCACCAATGTAGAGCCAAAACTCCAGCCACAAAGGGTCACAAGCCAACATTTGTGCTGGTCCCAAGCCTGGATAAATGGAGGGGGTTGTGTCAGGGACATCTGGCTTAAAACCTATTCCAAACTAAATATGTAAACCACTAGATTATTTGCTGTGTTGCTTTTTTGCATTTATACCTAAATGATTACAGTTTCGGAATAATCTCTTCTTCCTTTATGATACTTCACAGACAATGCCTCAGCTTCTGTGACAGATCAAAAAAAAAGAAAAAAAAAAGGATTTAGTGTAGACAAGTAGGACTGCACATGAACAAACAGAAGAACACTCACAACTCACTGTGATTAATTCTTTTGCTGCTGCAGTGAGGAAACACTGAGCGGCCGCAGTTTCTCTCCATTGTTGTGTGAAGACGTTTACTGTGGTTCTGTTGTAATGGACCTTTATAAACTAAATAAACAGCATGTCACATCAAAATGGTTTCCAAGACTCTGGGCTCGATCGAAGCTCCGCATGCTTTCTTCTCCTTTTTGAACTGCGCCGCTTTTAACAGTCTCTGTAGGTTTAAGTGATTAAACAACATTCACGTAAAGCTTGTGTGGCTTAAAATGCTAATTCTGAATATTAATTTTATTTTTTTTTTCTTCATGTAAATCGATTTTAAACTGATACAGGCTTTGTGTGAAGAACTACTTGTTCTACGACTAACTACTTAGAAATAAAAATGTATACATCGATACTCTTCTAAGCAAGGTGTAAGGAAGATAGAAGTATCTCCAACAAAAGCGAGAATGAAATGGGCTCCTGTTTATCTGCAGAGGGAGTAGCACAGCTCAGAGAACAGCTCTTCTTTATAGAGTTGTGAAAAACTAATATAAACCCAGTGTCAGAAAGTTGCCGCTCTTGAGCAAGATGAACTGTTTGTCCACACGCTGCCAGGGCTTCTGCTGAATTCCTCCAGTATTTTCTCCTTAAGGTCAAAGAGACACATTTGTCTGCCTTGTTCTACTACAGACTCTCTCCCTCTGTTTTGCAGCCTGTACAGAGGATGTCATATTTCAAGGGCCGAGATGGAGGACCGAGCCGAGTGACCTCATTTTACCAATCAACTCCCCGAACCGTCAGGCTACGCTCGTGTGCCAGGCAGAAGGGAGCCCTCCTCCGCAGTACAGGTACCTCACCACATCATCAAAGTCGTATTCCCCTCACGCTCGGGTTTGCTGTCTATACCTGCCCCATTTCTTTCTTTAGCCTAATTGCTTGTGAATCCTCATTGTTGCCGCCTTGGAAATCAAAGCGCTTACCAATAGAGCTGATTGCTATTGATCTGCAAACGTTTTCTGGACATGAGTGAGCGATTAGGCACCGTCCAACAAAACGTCCGTCTTCAAAGAGTGAGTGCTTAATTGAGCGTTCGTTTCTAATTGAAAAAGCTTATCTATGCTGAGCTTTAGATATGAGGTAATGTCATCGGGGCAACACTGCCGCCGCTGTGGGTGATGAATATGACAGTTCACTCCGATGTGAGCGAGGTTAGCTTTATTAATGATAAGGTTCAAGCCAGTGTGCGGCTTAAGCTGGTGATTTATAATATGCTGCTGCGTGGATTAAGAAATCATTAGAAGAAAGGAGAGTGGTTAATTTGGACCACATATCCTTTGATATCTTCTTGGTTATTTGCAAGAGTCTGAAAATGGCAGCTGGTTGCGTGCCTTTTTTAAGGTAGATTGTGTTTCGGAGCTAGGCCAGCAGCGTGGTTAGTGGATGCACAGAAGCAGGCAGGGACTAACCTTGAGAGAAAATGAAATGGATAATAAGCATATTTCAGTTGTACAAATGAATGCATTTTTATAAGGGTTACTGATTTTGTGCATTATTTTAACCGTTGAACACCATGGTAGTCATTTAGCAACACCACATGTTCTGCTGTTTATATTTTATTAAACAACAAGCAGCACTTTATTATGTGACAATTAGGAATCATTAAGAATGAATGCCATTGTAAAGTATTTTAAGGTTGTAGCCTTGTTGAAGCTTTTAATAAGGCCATTGCTTAATATTTATGTTTTTACAGCCACTTTATGTCAGCAAATAGCACAGACACTGCTCTGCATCACCTCCTGCTACAAAATTGTTTCACTTTAATTCTATTTTTAACTAGCACAGAATGTACACTAATTAGCTTTAACTAGCACAGGCTATAGACACCTGTGACATTAAAAGAGTGCTTAGTGCTAGGTGGCTGTAGTCTTATCTGCATATAGATCAATTCAATAGCTCCAAATCAATGACAAGTAAAATGTAAAAATAGAAATCAAAAGTGGCCCTTGACAATTTCCTTATGGGACATCAGCTTTTTTAATCTTATAATTAATAACCATTAAAATTCACAGTTAATTCCATATTGGTAACTTTGAATCCATTCAGTTGCTGGTTTGTCAAATCCATAACAATTCAACTTAAACAGAATATGTAGTGAACTTATTTGCCTACAGTTTTTTTTCCGTGAAAAAATGTTCACCAAGTCCACTATGTTGTGACTGAGGGGTTTCCAACACAACACTAAAGAACAAACAGGAGGGGTGTGAGTGTGTCAGGAGGGGTTATTTGCCTCTAATAACCCCCCATACACTGCGACAAGGATGCATGATGAACCTGAAATTTGGCTACCTCAATAATTGTTGTATTGCCAGAACTTGCTCAGTATGTGCCCGTCTCAAGCTGCAAGCGTGCATTCTCTGATTGTTTGTTAGAAGGACAACAATACAGTAATCATGACGACCATTTATTATACATGAACTTGAGCTTCTTTTAGAGCATGTCAATGATTAAATGCTAATGTAGGTGGAGATTACATTGTTTTTATTCTTTAGCAGCATTAAAAAAATAAAATAAAACCATGCTATTCTTGACGTAATCATAGTGGATCTTTTTTTTTTTTATCGTTGTTTTGTGCATTGTCTGAAAATGGCAGCCAGTTGTGTGATTTTTTTTTGTACGGTAGATTGTGTTTCGGAGCTTGGTCAGCAGCATGGTTAGTGGATGCACAGCAAGCAGAGGCAGGAAGGGAATAACCTTGTGAGTGACATTCCTTTAAATGCTTACATTTCCTATAACGTGCGCTCGAATCCTGCTCCAGCCACAGAAGCAGGAGGGATCACTGTACTTGTAGTGCAAGGCGAGCCTTACCGGCATGAACCCATCATTCGCAGGATTCCGGCAACAGCTTAACGCACAGGGATGTTCACTTGTGTGGCTGGAGAGGTTTAATGGAGGTCTGTGCACAGTGAACATCTGCAGGAGGAGATGGCGTTGTTGTCGGAACAATGTGTGGCTCGATGCACAGCTGAGCAAAGCCGAGCATTATGTAACGACACAAGAGCGTGCACACATTATCTGCTCGAGTGGAAGATGGTATTCTTATGATAATACTATAATAAAATGTAATTAAGTGAGTGGCTCACGCATCTCGGGTGTTTATATGCACTTTACAGTACACTAGATTAACAGCATTCTTATTGTCTTACCAAAGTAACACTGTGTTTTTACCAAAATGCATAGCCTCAACACTATTTAAATATGCATTCAAATGTATTATGTTTGTGGCATTGTAAAAGCAGAATAACCCTCAAAGCACATTGTATCCAGTTTACTACATGATACTCTATGTAACTGTGTATAAGTGATGGTTATAGTTTACATACATAACAGTCCTATGATACACTGCAGCAGTGTATTTTTCTTTTTTCTGTATTTGGTATATGTTAGAAAAATGCTGAAAATCAATTTCTATCCAGATATGTAACCTGAAGTGAAATAATAATTTGTTTGTTTGTTTTTATGGCTTTTTGTTTTATATATATATATATATATATATATATATATATATATATATATATATATTTATATAATAGAACCCAGGTCTCATGAGTATGTGGTGTGCGCAGTCAATCATAATTTAGATTGACCATTTATTAAGGCATGTCAATTTGTGTCTCTATATGAAATAGGCAAATAGTCGGATTTGTAACCTATGTGTTGCCAAAGAAGTATATCCTCTTTTGTATTATATGTATATTTTATATGTGGTGATTGGATTTATCATCTGTGAGTAGGTGCAGTTTTATTCTATCAGCGCAGCGGCATGTTGTTCACAAACAGCTGGTTAGGCCATGGTTCAGCAATAAAAACTTTGCTTGGAGCAGTTCAAGATGGATTTTTGAGAGTTTGTAAACTCCCTAATGTCGCAAGTATTCTGCTGCAGCAAAGTAACTGTAAGACAGCGAGGGCTAGCTTTGTGTTTAAAAAATGTACATTTATCGTTTTTGGGTTTTTTTTGTTTGTTTTTGTTTTAAGTGCAAGACATGATTAATTTTATTATTTTTGATTCTCCATTTCTTCTATGTAACAATTCTCTGTCATCCAGTCAACAGACTGCAGTATTTACCTCCACCTTTAAGATCACACTGTTGGAACCAAAAGACAAGTGGTTACCAAAGTGTAGTGTGCCCTTATTTGAGATATTTCTTACCACTTTCTACAATGAAAACACCTCTAAAAGTGCACCTTAAGCCACATTTGTTCAAAAGACTACTCACAAAACAAGATCTCACATTTACAGACTGCTCCACCTCTCTAAAGAAATAGAGAGGCACATTTGCATTTCCGGAGCTCCATTGTTTTTGCTCTCTCTTAAGTGTATTGTGCGGGCTTTTTAATGCTGCACAGCTTTAATGAACCTGCATCTTCCTACGGTGACAGCACTAAACATTAATCTTACCTTATTGTGCAGCTCCGCCGACAAAACAAAAAAAGGGAACAATTTTGCTTAGGGACAGATCATGCAGAATATGCTTTTTGCACATTACAGCCTTAATTCAGAAATTTCCGGAACTGGTTTTATAGTAATTTAGCTTTATTTTATTTTTTTACTTCTAATTTCAAACTGTATTCTACTCTCAATGGCTTTGTTTTGTGCAACACATCTGTGTGCATTTTTTGTTTCAGCTAGATCACAGACTTTCTGTTTAGATTGTGTCGCAATGCATTTAAAGACACTCGATTTTTGTCCTTAATGTGACTTTGAAGGAGGGTTTGTCTTCTGGCGTTGCATCAGTTTGTCTCACTGATCGTCCTTGACTTGCATCCCTTTGGGCGGGAGGTATAAAGCCATCTTTTGTGCTGATGAGAAAATAGAAAGCATGGGTTTTGTTGCAATTTATTTGACTAACACCGAAATTAGACTTCAATTAGACTCAGAATGTCCTTACCGAAAGAAATGCCTTCAGGAGGTGGTCGTGCTGTGACGTTGAGCACAGTGTGCACGCTGTGCATGGGCCTCGCAAAAGAACAGTATTTGTGTAATTAGATACGCCAAGCAAGAGCATATTACACTCAGGCTGCCATGATTAATTCTGTCTTCAGCACAGCTATTAGGAAAAATCATCGCTTTAATATCAATGGGAAAAAATTGGACCACACAATATTGAATTTGTCATTGCTGCTGATGACATTAGTCCTTTTTTAAACAGTTGTAACAGTTTAACATCTCTGCATCCAGATATGAACACTTTATTAATTCAACAGAAGAGATTAAAGACATTAAAAGAGGAAAAAAATGAGAAAAGATGTGACATTGAAATCAACCCAATAGACCCTCTCACTAGGTGTAATTGTGTTGCCTTACAATATACATGTAAATATATTAACTAATATTTCAGCTACAAAATCAATCTGATTTTGTATTGTCTTTTAGTCTGATCTTGTAATTGTGAAGCTTTTGGTCAATAAATATGACAAATAAATTGTTTAGAACCAGAAGAAAAGGTTACAGAACAAAAAAATATATATCCATGGGAATATACTGAAATATAAAATTAAAATAAATACATAAAAAAGCACTGGGGAATATTTTGAAATGGCAGACAAGGTGAGCAATAAAACTAACTTAGGTATTTGCCACTTCATACTCACTTCAATAGATTTTTTGGTTTTGAAAAATTACAACCAACTGTCTATATGTGTGCTGTCAGAGAGTGGGTAGAAAGCCATAAGCTCTATATTTAGCTTCTGATTTTATAATGGCATTTAGGGTAAAACAGCTAAAGGTTACAAGTCACTGGAGGACTAGGACTATGTTCTGCTGGGCCTGTACAGAACAACAAATAACACCACATGGAGGCACTAGATTTTAGTTTTAGGAGGCTTCCTCATTCAGGACTGTTAAACTGAGATCTATCTACCTTATGAGAGTAGCATATGCATCACTAAAACCAAGAAACCTACAGTAAGGTAGATAGATGTTGTATATTTTAGATTATGTCATTGTCATTATGTCATAGAAGAGTCTATGCGGCACCACATACAGGTGAAATTTTTAAATTAATGGATGTAACTGGTTTTGGGGAATGTGTATTTTAAACTGAAAATCTGTTATGTTGAGGGCTTTACATTGAATTTTGCAAAACCTGCTTTTAACTGAATGTATTTGATTTATGGCCCAATCCTATGTTGTCTATTACTACTATAGAATATAATAAAGGAGGATTTTTGTCTATTTTCAAAAAGCCTTTGTTTCTTCTTCCTGTAAACACATTCAGTTCTGAACATGTTCTGTACTGCACAGAGGGATCACCTTCTGCACCGTCTAGTCCTCTGAACAGAAGTCTCATTTGTCCACCAAACTGAACACTGGCAGCACCATGTCTCCAAATCACCAAAAGCTCAAAGAGAGACAGTTGAGCTCATAAAGTGATTTTTACAGGCAGAGTCTGGGGTGATTTTCTATGCATGGACAGTGCCAACAAATGTACTGTTTTGTTGGAGACAGACTGAAATGTGTTGGAAAAAATCAATCTTTGGCATCCGTGTGTTGGGACACGAGAGGTTTGGAAATTTCTTGATTCGAAGATGCACTGTGATGTTGGGATCTGTATTGTTGCAGTCCAATAATAATCATGATTTTTTTAGCACCTGCATAGAGTGTACATAGTGGCAATGCCCATCTGCTCGGCTATAAGCTTATGTAGCCACTGCACACATTGGTAATAAATGAGGAAACCTAGCCTCTCGACAGAAATTTATGCAGATTCAGATCAGAAAAATGAACGACTTGTTGTAAGCAACAGCAAGACTAGTTTCACTTGTTTCTGAGTCGTCATATAAAGCCTGCCCTGTTTTAGATAAAACATTATAATTGGTCAATGCTGTTGAGCTGTTGTGGAAGAGAGGCTCAATGGTTGGGGTTCCAGACCCACTTGACTTTGCTAAGAAAGTCAGTAGGTCTGGCCAGGCACGAGGACACCTTCTTGAGAGAAGGGGACCTCAAGCTTAATTTTATGTTTTAGTTTCACTTAGATTAAAGTTTTAAGACAGTTGAAGAAAGCCCATGATAGCTAAGAGCGAAACATGCAGCCACAGTTCATCCTAATAATTATTTTACTATAATTATAATACTATACTTATCTTTCTGGCCATAACAGCTAAGTGATGAAGAACAGAAGTGAAACACAACTGTTGTAACTGTCCAGCCAGACAAGCTGACCTCTGCCTTGTCCTGCCCACTGTAATTATAATGTTAACACGTGGCATTGGCTAGCAGAGCAATGATAGTGGTGTCTTTTTGAATTGGATTTTTTATTTATTTAACAAAGCCAGTACACCATAAAACATCACATACTATAATTAAATAATCATTGTTGCAGAATTGTTGGGTAGAATTTATATAAAGGCCATACAAAATGCCAGCATGTATTGAATTCACATTTCTTGTGAATTGCTGTGTTTTATCTCTTGTTCTTCTTTCCTACCTGTTTTTTTTTTTAACTCATTTGTTAGAGACAATAGGGCTAAGGTGTAGGATATGTTAATTTATGACTTAAATCGTATCATTAGAAAAAATGTTGCTGTGGTTACAACATTGTGTTTATGAGGAAACAACTGATAGCTCATTATAGAACAAGCTTAGCTGGCATGAAATATCAAATACCCAAGGATCTTATGGATCATAGGAGGGACTTCAGAGCAAGATGGACTGGTCAAACAATACAGAATCAGTTTTCAAGACAGGACAAAGGTAAAAACTGTTGTTTCTCAGAAGAATGTGTTTCTTTGATGAGTTAAAAAGCCCTTGAGTGTGTTTTCTAAGTCTGTGTCTGTTCTTTGTTGTTGTGAGGTGGAGAGGTGGCATCAAGGCTGAACAAGCTGAACAGGAGGGCAAAATCTGTTGTTGGACTGGAACCCGAGAGTCTAGAGGCTGTGGCAGAAGAGAGGACAAAATCAGTGCCATCTTTCACTATCCCAAACATCCACTGTAGGATGGACGGTGGCAAATAGGAAACTTATTCCACCACAGATTAATTCATACACAAATTAAAATTCAGATAAAACATCAGGAAGTTTATATGACTCTACAACTTAACTTTGAGTCATGCTGCTGCATCTGATCTTAATCTGTATCTGTAAGCAGTCAGGGTACATGATATTAGGAATACATGTAATATACAAAAACTATGTTGAATATTGTGATAACATATGGTTATGATTTGCTGTATATGAATGTTCCCTTTGAGATGGTAAAAGCTGAACTGCACTTTACGACATAAGAAATGCAATGCTGTCGACCTCCATTAGTGTGGATGGGGCTGCATTCTTTTTGTCACATGAAAGTTTGATTTAAGGCTCGGTCTGTTACTTTGAAGTGAGAATAATGTGGCCACACTGAAAACCCTAATATGATTACAATATAAGCAGTTCTTTACGATATAAATATTGTAAGCACTGCAATAAGAAGACATTTACAACATATTGTGCAGCCTTAATAAACTGTATGTTATTTTTTATCTATAGTGGCCCTAATAAGCCATTGCATGTTGGTCACTGTTTGCAGAATGTCTTTCGAGGTGGCACTCATTAAAGTAATGTCTGTATTCATTATAATGAGACACAGCATACTGCTGTAACAATGTGACTCACTGATGTTTTTGAGTGGATTCCAAACAACTATAGAGACCTATGGCACTGTACTGTATATAATATCTTTCATTAAAAATGCCACTAGGTCTGCCCTCACATTACAGCTGTATAATTACATATTGAAGATATTTATCAAATGCATTTACCACAGATTTGCTACTAGATAGATATAATGAAATGGAAAATTTAATTTGACAAAGCTTATGAGTTATTGTTAAGGGTGTCCAAGTGGAACTGAAAGCACTAATTAGCCACAAATGGTCTGATTTAGTCCGTGCTCCCTCTGACACAGCAAAACAGCACCAGCCATAACAGTTGTGGGGTTGACAAATTGTCCAGAGGAGCGCCGGAGTGCTCTGCAGGGCTCCGAGCACTGCTTTATGAATACACCTGTCACCGTGTTTACTATGAATCAGCCATAACCCGGGATCAAGGGCACCGCAGTGATTGGAAAAGAGGGGAATAAAAAGTACTCGGTCGGCTGTCTGCGATCATGTAATGTGGCTTCAGGCAGATGTATGGCTCTGCCTCAGCACAGCGTGGAAAGGACATAAATAGAACTGGGGAGAGGTGATTGGGCGACGCTGTGTGTTTAGAGTAGGTTTGTAATATAGTGTGGAGAAAAAGTAGATCAGATATGAGAAACTGTTTGAAATCGATATTTATCTCCTGAAGCTGAAGTTGACTGTCTGCAAGGTGAGAAAATTCTTTTGAGATCATATTAAAGGCAACAAAATATTTTGAAAATACAGTGTGTGATTGTAAAGGTTTGATGTGCAACTACAGAAAACATATGGAATAAACTTTCCCACACACAACATTTATCAAAAAGATACTTGCCCACAACAGAAATGGTACATCTCATCTCGGCAAGATGAAGAGATTAAATAATACATTTATATATTCTGTTGAAGGGACTGTTTCAGCTGCATTGTAGACACAGCTGTTAACTCATAAATAAGGTTGTTTGAACAGTGGCCTTATCTTGAGCTGTATCAGGTAAGAGTAGTGAGTTACTGAAGAAAAAGTAACTTTTGTTTTTAATCTTTGGTAAATCCTTGAGCTGAGGATTGCTCCCCTGTCTCTTTACTTGTATCCACTGCTCGGTGTTTGTGTTACTGCAGAGAAGCAAAAGACAAGCCAGCACTGGTATTCTGGGGTATTCTAGCATTACTATACATTTACTGCATTTTACATTCTGCAGACTTATAACAGATGAATTAATGCTTTTCTTTAAGACAAGGAGGTTCACCGCTGGGTGTTAACACCAGCAGAAATATCAAAGATGAAAAGCTAAAGATTATCGTCCCAGGCCGATTATCGGTGCCGATATTTGGCATTTTGACGCATATCAGCATCGGCCTTTTTTTTTTTTTTTTTGATCCGACGGCCAATAAGAGATCAGTTAAAAACTGGGTTATTTTGGCTCTGATGCAGCCATGCTTCTCTGTCTGCAGTCACTACTCTATCTCCAGCATGGTCCCACCCACAGCACCATCTGATTGGTTACACGCAGAGCCACGTCATGGGTAACAGCCAATCAGCAGTGAAAGATGTGCATGCACAGTGCTCACACACACACACGCCGGAGAAGAGAAAAAGTTTTGCAGAGTGGAGAAGCTCTGGAGAGTAGATATATGTTTCAAAGGTAAGTTAAAGCAGCAGACTCTCCTGAAATTGTAATAAACATCCCATAAAAGTAATAAACATGAGCGGAAGCTCTGCTCACTTGAAGGCCCTCCAGACGTGTCTGTTAATCACTGGAAACAAGGTTGCTGATAATATTGATATGGAAATAGTCAGTTTAGTTTTGAATGACAGGGTCCCTGCCATCACATGTTGTTGAAATATAGTGTGGAGTTTTATTCATTTTGACGCCAATATTTTCACTTTTACTGCAAATGAATATCAGCTCCAAATGTCGGTTATTGGCCTCCTTAACTACGGTATTGGCCCTGAAAAAAAAACATATCGGTCTGTCTCTACAACTAACATAAATGCACATTAGCCAGCTTGCCAAGGGGTGAATTGGGTCCGTGTGAGTGGGTACTATCTTGTACTAACTCCTCTCTTTAAAACATGGGTCCACATCAAACAGGGGCTCTGTGGGGTCCTACTATTCTAGTGATGGCTATGGCTAAGAGTAGGGGTCACCAACACGGTGCCTGCAGGCACCAGGTCACCAACAGGGACCACATGAGGTGCCCTCGATGAAAGTTCAATTAATAGGAGAAATCACCAATGAGCTCCTCATTGTTAATAATTATTGTGAGGAATCATTAACGTCATCAGGCAGTGTCTTCACACAGATGAATATCATTAATCATTATTAATAATAATAAATAACTAAAAGGTTAACCATACAACAGAAATGCATATCAAAATGATAGCCCTTAGTTTTACTCAGTACACTTGAAGTAGCTTTCAGTTTCAAAGGGGCTGGTGACCCCTGACTTAGAAAAACAGCACGATCAAGAAACTTTATTGGTCATTCTTATGCCCTGTTGCTGGGAATATGGTGAATAACCCAATAAGACATTTAAAAGCTCAGCTGCTCTTGAGGTGCAGCACATAATCTAAGAGATTGAGAGCTTTAGTTTAGTGTACAACTGTAACAACACATTGTTCTGTAAATTGGCCCACGTGGCATAGAACCCACACACAACTCTACAGTGAGGGAGATGGGAGGCTTGAGCGGTATTTACTGTGTTAAAATTGGCTTCAAGTCCAATTGAGCCATGGTTTATTAAAAAGCAACAATGGTACTAAACCTAATTGTGGAGAGTACTCAGGTCTGCACTCGAAAACCCCTTGTCCAAGCCTGGTGTGTGTGACCATTGACCTACTGCATTGTGGATTTGATTTAACTATAGTAATATTGAAGAAGGCCAGAACATCTGTTAGTGTCTCTGTTAATGAACTGTTGAATGAAATCGATTTTAACTTCTCATTTATTTTAGTGTTCATTCCTGTTTACATGTTAGCATATCTCTGAGCTGTCAATGTGATTGATTTTTTAGTTATTAGTCTGTTCCACACGAACATGATCTCAGGTCCATAGAGAGGCCCAGTGTTAACGGAAAATGTTGGTAACCTGCTTCATGATACCTCTGATTGTTAGGTTTTTTGTCTAACCGAGAAGGAGAGACCTATTCTGGGAAAGTTCAACTGGCTTTAGAGATTTATTTGAGTAAAAATACATCACAATACTCTGGGTATTGCGAGGAGGGGGAGAGACAGGAGCAGATTGATAATGAAATCAAGGGATTGCAATGGAATATAAAAAGATGACTGACATCTAACCATGAGGAATCTTAAGAGCCTTTCCAGAGACCAAAAACATACAGGTGCCTTACAGCTCTCTAACAGAAGATTGGGAATTAAAGGCAAGATTTGGTACATTTTTCTTGTGGAAAAATATCCTGGATGAGCCCCCAATTATTTCCTTAGTAATTAAAAAGAAAATATATTGTAGACAATCACTCAGTCAAATGTCAAATGTACTGGTGTAAAATGTACAGGGTACCCACTCTCATAGTCAACCTCTCACCCACAGGCATATCCTAGAATAAGCTCTTCACAAGACACACAGCATCAAAGACAGAGAGCATGCCGCCCATTGTCTCTCCTTTTAAAGTGTAGCACCAGGCTGTGATCGGCAAATCCTCCTCGTGAAGGCCAATCACAGTGTCTGCATGTCAGATCCCGCCCACAGCCCCTCAGTGGAGTGGAGAGGAGGGGGGACAGACAGGAGCAGATGCGAACACACAGAATCCCACTGCATGTAACAATTTTAATTACATTTTTTTACGAAGGACACCTAAAATAGCTTCCCTTCAAAAATGCTCTCTTTTTGGGACCCAATGAGTATGGAAGGGACTTGAGGTAAAAACAAACTACTATACAAACTATTCAAAAAGAATCCGGCACTGGCAAATGACATAAACTGATATGAACTCTATTTTGTGTAATTTAATAAACAGTACAAAAGGCCCGGTTACATATCCGCACTATAATGCATGTGTGTCATTCTGTGTGGTCACTGCCGTCTCTGTGGGTGTCTGGCCTCGAGGAAAAGCCAGGTGAGCAACTGCTGCAGTATTGTCCCCAGTCTATTTGATGACAAGAGCTCATGCAAAATTGATGTGAACCTCAAGGTCACTAGGAGTTCATTCGGAGCATGCTCAGCTCAGCCCACACCGCAGCAAATAGCAGTGTTCTGACGGACTGTGTTTGGACTTACTGTAAGCTCCTCTGTGCCTCGAAGATGTCAGCATGGCCCAGACGGAAAGCTGGGGACTCATGCTCAAAGCTCTGTGCTTAGCCCCCCTACACCTGCACATTTCACATTTTATATTTGAAGGAATATTATACAAATGCTACCCTTGAGTTCTGTTTGGCTGATTTCCACAATTTGGACCAGGGTATGTGGTGCTCAATGATGGATAGTACCTCTCTTTCGTTTTATTTGAAAAACTGTTTGGTGTTCATAGCCAAGAGAGTTTTTTTATTAAATAATCACTTGGATAGCAGTGTTTAATTTCATCTAGCCACAAGGGGGCAATAGTCAGTGTACCTTTATGCCGGTTCCGAGGCCAAGTTAATGGAAAGGGTTGCGTCAGGAAAGGCATCCGGCAAAAACTGAAATATTCAAATTATTAATAATGATTCATCAAAAGGAAAGAACAAGATGGCAGTGTTTAATTTGATTTTAAATGTTTAGTGACATAATGCTTAGGTCTTGGAATATCTAGGTTTACACCAATGTCTGGTAAAATAATCAACCTACTGATGCTAATCCCTGTCATGGTTTTTAAATCCCAAAAAATGACTTGATGAAAATGTTCAGTTCTTTGAAGAAATGTTACACCAATCATTAAAATTGCCACTTGTCCCTTAAAATATATACTCATCCAGGATTTGATTTATCAGGTGAAAGCAAAGAAAAAAGGATGGCTGTAGGCTACTATTACCTCACCAAGTACAGTTTCACATTGGCCAGAGCATTTAACAGCTTCAAATTACATTTTTAAGTTGGATCTCATTTTGACAACGTAGAGTCTCTCAGCACTGCATTGTATAAGCAGGAGGTTTGTAGACCAGTAGACTATGTAAATTTACATGGTTTAGCCTTAAATGTAAATACAGTGGTCCCTCGTTTCGTTCTAAAAATAACCCGCAATAGGCAAAATAGTAGTAGTCGCACTTTATACACTTTTCTCAGACAGGCATTAACATTTTCTCACATTTTTTTCTCTTGTTTAAACACTCTCAAAGTTCAAACCTTAGCATCTTCCTCTGTCTTTTGGGTGCGACCGCAGGTGCCTTTGTCGGTGCAGAACGTTTCGTCGACATTGTGGGTTTTGTCGAGGAGAAAACTTGCAAACATACAGCACTTCAGAGTCACACTGCTAGCGATCGAACATTTATGTAAATTTGGCAAGCTGAACGCATTCTGTACTGTACAGGAGACACGGCACAGAGGAGACTGATTGACAATGGTCTACAGTCCCTTAGCCAATCAGGACGCAGAACACAATGCTCGTTCATACGCGAAAAAAAAAAAAAAAAAGTATGAAAAATTGCACTAAAAAAATCCGCGAAACAGCGAGGCCGCGAAAGGAGAACCGCGTTATAGTGAGGGACCACTGTATGCCACATACTATGGAGCACTGGCCCACCCTTATGCCATTATGCCCTCAACACTGTCAGATGATCAACCTCTAAATCAGTGTTTTGTTTTTTTTTAAGTCCTGTAGCCTTTCAAAAGAACAGTATTGACGTTGACTCTGTGATTTAACCTGCTCAGGATGGTTGTTGGTGTGAATAGGTGGGTGCACGTTAAATACAAAGAGTTATGAAAACTGATAATTAACCCCAGAACTTCCAGCATAGCGTCAGTGTCTCTAATGTTCAAATACACCATATATGGGCTCTCCAGTTTCCCCCATGACCTTCAACTATTGTGACCTCAACATAAAGGGTCATGACCCCCAAAATAACATGTATGAACATCTGTCACCTCACAGATTGTAGTAGCATGATGATGGATTAACGAGCCAAATGTTAGAGGTGACCAGGTGGAAACTGACAAAAGAATTTACTGATAAAGGGTAAATGTAGCACAGAAGCACAGCAGGCTAAAGTTTGATGAAACAAGCCAGAATGAATATTTGTCAACATTGGCACATGCTTTGTGTTTCAGGTAGTGAGTGTAGGAGGTTGGGGTTAATGGAATCATGCTGGTATCTACAAACCATATTGCTGCCAGACACAAGAACAGCAGAAGTGCAAGAACAAAAGGACTCTAAATTGGTACAGAGTACAATGTTCTGCTGCATTCATTTTTAATACAGCAGCATCAAAGACCGAATTCACAAAGCTAAACCATGACGAACTAAAAAGTGTTTTTTTTATGGCAAAAATCAGAATCAACTGCTAACTAGCTGGTATCAAAATTTTTAGAGGGTTATATGTGGTTTGAAAGGTCTACCCAACCCCTTAGAAATACAGTAGTGATGTAGTGGATTTTGTTTTGCAAAACTACACTGAACCTAGTTGAAGCTGCATCTATGGATGTATTGTAGAAACCGGATGTAGGGCTGCCACCTCTCTCCTGTTGTCATTTCTAGTATTTGTCAATTGCCTTATTGCAGAAAAAAAAAGGATTTTCCCCATAGTCTTCCCATAGGCGTACAGCTAACAGGCATCCACAAGTGTTTGAATTACTTGTACTTTTTTTTGCACAAAAATGTATCAAATATGACTATTATTTAGACAGAAGTTACACATGGTCTAGAACAGGGGTCCCCATTAGTCTCCCCTAAGGCCTAGAAAATGTCAAACTTACAACACCAAGGGCCAAAAAAAAAAAAAAAAATCATCTAATTGTGCCTGTAGATGTGTTGATTTGCAAGCAGGCCATGCTGAGATCAAAATTAGAATGCATTTTATTTATTCATTCCTCTTTTTGTGCTTAGTCCCATTAGGTGACTGGAGCCTATCCCAGCTTCTTTGGGCCTGAGGCAGCATACAACCTGGACAACAGCCAATTAGTCGCGGGGCTGAAATTTAGACTCAGACACTGATAGACAACCATTCACACAAAGTCATTCACTAGGTGCAGTTTTGATATACATCTTAAGAAAGATGGAAGCTGTCAATTGTCAGTTAAACTGATGCATTCCATGTGCATTAAGTAGTTAAGAAATAAACTGTATGTAAAATGCTATGTTGTCATAAAAATGCATCAGTTTAGGTATGTGCACTTAATTTTTGTTTTGCAAAGGACATATTTGTATTTTTGACCTGTTTAGTAAAGACCTTGTGTGTCTTGTACATTAGAAGGTTTCATTACAATACAGGCAGAGTGCAAGGTAGCAGAGTGGTTAGTGCTCTGCATGTCCTCCTTGGTTTACCGGTTCTCTCAGGGTTCTCCGGCTTCCTCCCACCGCCCAAAGACATGCATGTATAGGTGAATAGGTGACACTAAAGTGCCCCTATTGGATGAATGTGAGGGTAAATGGTTGTCTGTCAATGTCTGTGTCTAAATGTCAGCCCTGCGACTAACTGGCCATTGTCCAGGGTGTACCCCGCCTCAGGCCCAAAGCTGCAAGTATAGGCTTCAGCCACTAGTAACCTCCAACGGGGACCAAGTGGTAGAACATGAATGAATGAATAACAATACAGGCAGGTTTACTTTTATAATAATTTTATTCAAAATGATTGCTGTATAAAGGCTCACATTGCACTGCCTTTTTTGCAATATCACCTTCTGTGTAAAAGGGAGACAGCTAGAGAGAGGTCATACTGGCCCAATTTTCTCTAATAATCCAGACTTTCAGAAGTGAAAGAGACCAGCCCTAACGACCAGCCCAGCTCCCTCTCACTCCTGTGTTCATAGACGGCCTCGGAGTGCTCTCTCAGGGGCCTCTCAGGGCCCACAGTCTCAGGTGTTTTGTGCAATAATATTCGATGGGTGGTTCTCTGATTCTCTGACACCATCATACCCGGCCAGATATCTGTGCCGAGGGTTTTGCAATGTGTCGAGGCTGCCCTACCTTCCTCAGCCATTAACTTCAATCACGCTGTGTGGCCGCCCGTCCAACTCGCTCTCTATTGTTTCACAGCTAAGCTCCTGGCATCTTCAAAAACAGAGAGAAAGCAGCAAGAATCAAAACTGTTTACTTAGCAGACAAGTGTTGGTATTGTTTTAAATGTGTATGGCCTCACATATATAGAGACAAAGTGTGCCACGTTTACTTATAGGCTTTGACTGTGATAAATAATGGAGGCTACAAGGCAACCGTTTGTAGTCAGCCACTGAAAGCACGGTGGTTTCATGCTAACAGCCTGTTATTTCGTCCTGCAGAGAGAGGGGAAAAAAACAATATTGACTTTATTTTTATCATTGGATTTGTCATTTCACTATCCTGTTGCTAAGGCGACCCACACATTGCATTACAATAATGAGTTGTTTATCCGATTCAATGAAATGCTGCAAAAACTATTGTTCACATGTGCTAATGTATTGGACTATTAAAGCAAAACCACCATGTTCTGTGTGGTTTTAAATGTGTTAACAAATAACAAGGTCTCTACGCATACTGGGAAAAATTGAATTTAATGGAAAGTCGTGGGGAAAAGGAAAAATGTCCTGGAAAGTGTCTTGGAAAGAAAATGATTTTCAGCCTCCATATTTCAAGGCAAAAAATCCCAAAACAAAACCACACACACACATTGCTGGTTTTAATCTAATTAACAGGTGTAAGCTAAATGAGATCATGTACTATGTTGGTTGACCTGAAAGTCAGCTGTTATTGCATCATAATATGGTAAAATACTGAGTAGCTTTGTGCAGTTACTGAATTTCTCCTCTTGATTGCCGAATATTTTATTTTTTAATTTTTTTTTTACATTTGTGTGTAAAAGTGAGATCTCATTTCACAGCTTGTTTGTGCACATTGAGGCAATAGCAGGCAATTCAGACGTGATGAACAATCCTGCATGACTTGAAACCGATGATGTATTTTAGGTTCATGAGGCAGCATAGAAATAAATGGAGAGCTTTATTTGATTTAAATATTAATGTAATTTGTGTCAAATTGGCCAAGTGCATATCTTCATTTTACGGCACATTTTTTATTTAAGTATAGAACTTGTATGGCCTGCCACAGAAGTACATGCTCCATATACACACCTCCATTTCATGTTCAAATGGACTTCTTTATCACTTCATGCTATGTCTTTTGTTTTTGGAAGGTGGGAGGAAGCTGGAGACCCTTGAGAGAGAAGGTAGCTTGGGGCTATTATTGTCAGCAGGTACATGAAGTGGTCCCACTCAGGCATAAGTGCTGTCCACTTTGCCACCGTATGTTGGTAGTTTTAAATCAATTGATTTTGTTTCATGTTAATCTTTTTTGGAGTCTTAACACTGTCACTGGTGATGTGTTGGAAAGTAATCTCCTGAGAGGATTGCTATCAAATTATGATTAGGAAATAAATTACAAATATTATTCCATGTCTCGTTTGCTGGAAGTGATTAATCACTGTCAGGTCCCGTGAGCTCACATGACAGAGTCTGAGCGTCTTGTGACCTTTTGTTACAGCAAACGCTCCACAGACAATACAATCTGAAGGTGTCAGGCAGCTATAAGTCACAAACACAGAAGCACAGGCGTAAAGCCATTAGAAAGCACTCAGGGAGACTGGGACTGCAAAGGCCACGCTCTCTACACTTTAATTATTTTAATAACACAAAATGGTGAGACATTTTCCATCTGCATCTAGGTCAGAATTTGCATTCAAATGCACACACAGATATATGATTGTGATTTTTTTTTCCTCCATATTTTTTTCTTTTAATCAAGAAACAGCAGTAACTCATGAATAAATAGAACACAACACACTCCCAGAGAAATATATTTACAATATAAAAGTTCCATAAATGCATGCATAGAGTTACATTTTCAGCACACACATATCTCATTCTTCATTTTACACTGATGAGGCATTAGATTATGAAGTGAATTACACTGGTTATCTCTTTATCACGACACCTTTTTGTGAGTTGGATATCTCTCTCTCTCTCTCTCTCTCTCTCTCTCTCTATATATATATATATATATATATATATATAGTCCATTTGAACATGAAATGGAGGTGTGTATATGGAGCATGTACTTCTGTGGCAGGCCATAGAAATTTCTATACTTAAATAAAAATGTGCAGTAAAATTAAGATTAATTTATTTGCTTAAATTTGTGAACTATGTGGATAATTAATTGCTCCATTCTGTGTTTTTTTCTCTGAACTGGCCAATATTTGCTGTGTGCTGAAGCACAATAATCTAAACTACACTGTAAATCACATTTTAACGGCTATTTTAACACACCTTAACCTGGTCCCTCGTAGGGCTGTGCGATTTTGCCAAAAATCAAAATTGCGTTTTTTTTTTAACCAATATTGCGATTGCGATTTTATTTCGATTTTTCTCTGCATTGACCAAAAGCAACAAAAATGACCTATAAATATACAAGTTTGTAGAGAAGGTCTATTTAAAAATAGAAACAGAACTGTTTTTATCAATCAGAATATTTTTGTTCAAGAGAAGCGCTTGTTGAGTTGAACATCAATCTTCCTTATTGAACATAAAAGTGCTGAGTGCAGCTACTGTAACAAGTCTGTGTATTAAACAGTTTTACTGGTACTTAATGCTATGGTAAAATTTGTGAATGTTTCTGTTAATGAAATATTGATATAATAAACTCTAAACCAAGTGATAGGCTTAAATTATTTCACTGATCTTCAATCAGTAAAAACTGAGTACTTATTGGTAACATTGAGTGAACTTGAAAATAAAACTCTTCCTCAGGACATAAAACTACTAATAAAAATGACATAAAATTAAATACCTATAATACATTAAATAAATTATTAAATACTTCACACCAGTATTAACAAAATAATATTCTAGGAACAAAGAACCACACAGACTTTAGTGCATATACACAAGTAAGCATGAAATGTAGTAAAATCTGCAAAAGCAAAGCTTTTTTGTACCCAATTTAATGAGGAAAATCTCCGTGGAGTGAAAGTAAAAGTGATTACAAACTAAACTTGTTTTCTGGTCCTCCTTCTTCTGGATAAACAGTTGTATGGGTCCTGCACACGTCTTTATCGCCATCTTGTATTTCTCGCACATGCTCTTTCGAGCTGCTCGGGCTCCGCAGCGCAGCGGATCTGAAACACATCCAGTAGGCTCGGGTGTGCGACGTCGGTCGGTGGCGTTCCGCATGCAGTGGAACCCCGGGGTCACTCTTCCCTTCCGTGTGGTGGCAAACCCACATTAAGCGTATTACCGCCACCTAAAGGGCTGGGGTGAGAAAGGACGAGTCTTATCAGAAAGGGAATAATAGAAGTGCAACTCTCGCGATTTAGAAATTGTGCTTTTTAAAATTGCGATTATATCACAAATGCGATTAATCGTCCAGCCCTAGTCCCACGTGAGTTGTACACTGTTGAATGCTGCAGACAGACAAGACAAGTTTTCTAATTAATTTGATTCACTAATCAGAAACGTTTACTGGCAAAATAAACAACCCAAGATCAAATACTCAACTCTCCAAAAGCAGAATTCACATGGTGGTTTAGAAGCCCTAAATTTCACTTTCTTTCTTGGCAAACCAGCTACAATACTTGGAAATGGATAAAACAAGCAGAGTACAACACAGCATGGAGTCAAACAGTTTTTCTGTCAGATCTATTATAATTAAACATCTCACTGAAAAAAACACAACCACTTCAAAATCAACAGCTCTGACAACCTGGTAGAAAACCTTAAAATTCACCAATTCTTCCTTACACCCTTTGGGAACGGAAAGGGATAATGCATCTGCACCACTTATTTTAAAACAATCAATTAATTTCTTCTAATGAACTTAATAACCAATATAGTATTTACAACTTAAATCAATAATAAAAAATAAAATAAACAGAACTAATCCTAAAACCACGTGGTATGTTTAGGACATATATAAATTCAAACATTAAAAAAAAAAATCTAAATTATATAGATCAATAAATAAATTCACTATGACAACTAATACAAACCAAAAACTTAACATTCATTCATTTTTATTTATTTTTTTCCGCTTATTCCCGTAAGGAGTCGTGGATGACTGGAGCCTATCCCAGCAACTTTAAGCATAAGGCTTTTTGGGAGTTAGTCACTTACAAACTCCCAAACATTCTGAGGTCTCTCTGTCTACTCAGTGATCTCAGTCAAACCACAATTACAAGTAACTACAAGTACAGCTTCTTGACATCTTTAACTATTGCCAAGAAAATAATTTTTCAAATTCAGATCGGAGATCTTAGATTCCTAAATACAACTATTTTAATAATTGTAGCCTTGACCCGAAGGAAAGGTAATCAGGTGGTAACCTTCAGTGTTTTGACCCTTAACCACAACCCTCTCCAGTTGGTGAGTCGGCAGTGATGGCCAGTGTCTACCCCTCTCCCCCACACTTCCAGCTAATGTCCTCCCTCTTATGCCAGAGCAAACAGGAGACCCTCTCCGCCGCTTCTTCCAACCTCCGAGCAGCATCCTTTCTCCTCTGTCCTCCTTTTCCCACTTTTGTCAACAAACTCCACACTGAGTTACCAGGGAATCCCTGACACCCCACCTCTACTGTGAATAGCCATGTTGTTCACCCTTTGTCCCGACAATCCTGCACCAGATGTTAATACTTGGCCTTTTTCTTCTCTGCCTTCCTCCCAGGGAACTGTGAATTCCACCAAGATGGCTTTCTTCCCTTCTTGGAACCAAATGATACTATCTGGCCTTAGAGTTGTCGACAGTATAACCTCTGGGAAGTGGAGTTTTTTCCCCAGGTCTGTAATCATCTCCCATCCTTGAGCTGACTGCAGCAGATTTTGTTTTGCTGTGCCTTGGGCAACTAGCTTTTGTCCTTCCTTCACAAAGTTAATAGAGCTGTGGGTTAGTTTCGCTGTGGAAAGGTGTTTTTTCCTTCTTTCCTGCTCCAAGATGTCAGCAAGTGTCATTGGCACCTTGTTATGGCGCCATCTTTACCTTCCTTGGCTTAAAGCTGTTTTACAGCCTAATAAAAAGTATGCCATGGTTCCAGTTGCCCCACACAGCCTGCACAAGGACTCCCCACAAGGACTGCCCCACTTGCGCAGGTTGACAGGTGTTGGTAAAGTGTCAACCACTGCTCTCAGCATAAAGGAAATGCAAAATGGCTCCATTCGCCACTGCTCAGTCCATGTAATGGTCTTCATTGGCAGGTCCCACTTTGTCCAGGTGCCTTGAGCTCCAAGTCCAATTTCTTTTGCTTGTCTTTCCTCCTCCACCATGCTTCGGACCTCCTCATAAATCAAGTTTTGTCTTTTCTTGGAGTCTTGGTGGATTTTGACCACTGCTGGAAATGGGATGTTGGTGTCCCTGATCTTAAGAGAATTTTCTGCTTGGTCGATTGCAGTACTTGCAGACCATTTCCTCACGAATCTTGTTATTATTCCTGCCTCTCGAATAATCTCGTCTCGGGAGTCTCGAGATGTTAACAAGAGTCTGCACTTGGCAACTTTAAACTCTTCCGCAACAGAAGACAAGGGTAGCTGCAGCTGTCCAGACTTTGTGTAAAGCCCAACAAATGTAAAACTTAGCAATACTCCAAGCCATCGCCATCGTGCTTGTTGACTTCCTTTCCATACCTTAACAGATGTTAAACTCACCTCGCCACAATAGCCTAGGAAGGAGGCTATGTTGGTAGATCCAGCATTTTTCATTTCCCAGCCAGGCCAGATTTATCAATTTTCTTCAGCCACTCCTCGACTTGACAGCAATGCCAGCAATGTTATTTTGTCTGACAAGGTGTCATCAAACCATTTTCTGCGGCACTTGATTGGGTTTCATTTTATGTTTGGAATCACTTCACCTTGAACAACCAGCTTGAACTTTTTAGTTAGCTTCCCCTCTGACTCACTAGGTATCTTGATTTCCTGGGTTTGAAGGTCATTTTTGCCCATGTTACCAATTTTCTTTGGCCAAGACCCACCTTGCCTGCACATTTGTTGGTGTTGTGACCATGAGGTCATCCATGAAACCTCTGATTATTGGATGTTGCAGCAGTTGCCGGACCTTTTGCCTCCTTGCATGCTGCAGAAATAATCAAGTTCATTCCCATGACGAACAGGATTGGTGAAATGGTACAGCCTGTCACAATTCCTTTCTCCACCGCCTGAAAGCTGGTTGAACCTAGGAGACTGAAACCGTAATGTCTTCAAAGTAGCTGGTAATTATGTCCTGGATGTGATTTGGGATGTAATAGTTATTCATAGCTACTTAGTTGGTGTGGGATGGATCCATATGCATTAGTGCATTCAAGCCACACAACTGTGAGGTTGCCCTTCTTCTCCTGGACTTCGTGTATGAGTTGACTAAGGACCCCTGTATGCGCTACACAACCACAAAACCCTTCAATGCCCCCTTTCTGAATTGTGGTATTAATGTACCTATTCTGGGTCTTATATGTGGACAGTTGCTTGGCCAGTACAGAGAAGATTTTCCCCTCGACACTCAATAAGGAGATGGTCTGGAATTGACTAATGGTTAAAGAGCCCTGCTCTTTTGGAACAAAGCACCCATTTGCTCTTCTCCAGCATGTTGGAACCTTGCCTTTGGACCAGATTCCCCTCATGAGCTTCCAGAGCCTTTTCAAAAGCTGTGGGCATTTTTTGTATATCTAATAAGGTACATTTAAGCCACATTATCAGCTGGACATATTTGGTCATAGAAAACATATCCACAGCAAAGCCCTTCACTATGATGACGTACTGCCTTTATCGAAGCATGGGAACCTTAACTACTTAAACCTCAATATATTAATGATCTTTTATTTACTGCAAGTATGCATGACACATTCTCACTCACTCACTCACACAAATTAATTGCTTCTCTTTACGCTAACATATATATTACAGCAGGTGGAATGGAATATCTTTCTGATAACTTTAATGAATTGACACATTAAATTATGATTATATTGTATGTTTTATATTGTATATAATCATATTATACAGTATATCTAATAAGTTATTATTGTCTTCATGTCTGCATTTGCCTCAAAATGATGCTGTGCGCTCCATGGGAGGTGGGCGGGGCACTGGCTGGGGTTCAGCAAGATGTGTGTGATAAATAGAGGACATATAGAGTTGCTGTGTGCCTCCAGGAGCCCTGCCACTGGTGCACTGCCCTGCCCCATCTCCATTTAATCCCTTCAGAAATCTTGCTAATTTTAATGCACTATGTGACCTACATACAATCAAATTCTTAAACAAACATGTTAGGGTCAAGTGGGTCATAGGCATGACTATTTTATATCCAAATATAATCAAAGCTTGTGTAAGTAAGTTGTTGTTCGACAAGCAAACAGACATGAGAACAATTACAAGGCTAATTAAGGTTTTAGGTTACAGCAACAAACATTCAGGCTAGCTTTGACAGTATAAGAGTTCCTCTATTACTATCATAGTGATGAGAATTTGTTTTTAGAGTGTCATAATTAAATGAATATAAAAGATGAAGAAACCTTAGAAAAAGCATCATGCACCATGACTCTGACTGTGTAAAGTAATAACCTATAAACTTTGGCCTACACTCAGAGATAACTTTTAAAAGGGCCCTGTATTACGAAGCTGGATTAGCAGATTAACGTGGTAACTTCATGATTAACCCTTGGCCTTCAGTGTTACAAAGTTGGGTCACTTTATATCATTTATATATGCTGCTTCAGAGCAGGTTAAGTTCCAGATAGACGATAGAAACATAGCCCTCTGACCAATCAGCAATAAGAAACAAGCTGTTGTTGTGAAGGAGGAGGGAAAAGACACTGCATGGAAAAAAAAAAGTAGTTTGCACAAGCAACAGGTAACTGGGTCACAAACATACAACAAGCATTTACTCTGGCTCACGACACTGTAAAGTGATGTATGAAGTTGTACTTATTTTCTAAGGTTTAACTCCACACTTCTGGTTAGTTGTTGTCAGTCTATGGTCCTGTTCATTTTGCATGAGCTAAGTGTAGTTGCATGTTACCGCTCATGATAACTCTCTCAGATCTGCTTGTGATTGGTCTTTTCAATGTTTGATGTGAAGTGCTGTCAGCTCCACAGAGGAACCCAGAGTTAACTCAAAGAGTTGATAACTGGTTTGTGTAACTAGGTTGGAGACACACATTTGGACTAGCTTTGTAATACAGGCTCCAATCAGACCTGTTTTTATTGGGCCTGATTAGGTGATTAGGCTGAAAAAACACAACACAACTGATTTGTGTTTGTCTTTTTGAATTCAGTCAAATGCCAATGTTCATTATTTAGCAAATGCCAGTACAATTAATTAACATGGTTTGGAGAAATTTTGTTAACATTAAAAATTGAGTTAAAGTATAAAAGAGAACATTTCTCCACTCAAAGAAAATCAATACTCACCACAGCAATTCTCCAGTGTGAATTGGGCCTAAGTTACATAAAATATTTAATGGAATCAAAATGATATAAAATGGAAATGGCTGCTTTTAATGTCTTCTGGCTGGATGGTTGTAAAAGTGTATTTACTGCCATTGGATTAGTCTGTTAATAATCTAGAAGCCTGCTCTTTTTCCTCACTCCTTCTGCTCTCTGCATGATGTGGGTGGACCGTTCACATTGATCCCGATGATAAATACTGTGTGTGTGAGTCTCCGTGGGGGCCGAGCCGCTGATTGTGTTTGCGTTTCTCCAGATGGTCACTAAACGGAACGCTCATCGATCTGGGGAATGACTACCGGCGTCACATGTCTGGGGGCAGCCTGATCATTAGCAACCTGGACCGGGACCAAGACACAGGGATATACCAGTGCACGGCCTACAACACGTGGGGCACCATCGTCAGCAACAGAGCCAGCCTGCAGTTTGCATGTAAGTGTGTCCCACAACATTGGACAGTTTGTGATGAAGTTATGGTGAGGTGTGATAAGGTTATGCCTTTTTCTTTATTTCTAATATGCTATTCTAATGTAGACCCTGTCACAGTTTGTGAGTAATTAGTATTTTTGTGTATAATATAGCCTAACTACATGTCATACTACTTGAATTGGACAACTAGACAACTGAATCCATGTTCTTTGTAAAACTAGCCAAGGCTATGTAGGCTACAACTCAAATCAACAGCAGGCAGCACCAGGAAGCCACGAAATGAGTTGCATTTGTAAACTTAAAAATCAGAGTTCCAGCTGTTCACTTCAGGCCACAGAAACAATTTGCCTAGAAACAAAACCAACTTGTGTTTCATAACATACACTATATTGCCAAAAGTTTGTAGTAAAGACTGCGTAAGTAATTTCTGATGAAACCTCTTAACGTTTAAGCTTTTAATTATATTCAAGGCAGTTGTGTGCTTTTATTGTCATAGCAACAGTTTGGACAGGACCCTTTTCTATTCTAACATGATAATACATCTGTGTACAAGGCAAGGTTCAAAAAGAAATGATTGAATCAGTCAGTGTGGAAGATTTTGAGTGGTTTGCAGAAAGCCAAGTCCTACTGCCAGCTGCACACCTCTGGTGGAACTTTAAATGCAGACCTAGAGCCAAAACTCTAAACTGTACAGTGCAAATAAAGCTAGGTTTAAGTCATGTTATCTTTGGCATACTTTAAAAAAGCATCTGGAGCATTGCAGGATTCTCTCTGATTATCCTAAATTGTCTCTATGAATGTGAGAGTGGTCGTCTTAGAGACTGTTACACTTAAACTTATTGAGAGAAAGTTAAAATCTCTGTGTCTAATTCACTGGTAAGATTCATGGCGAGCACTTTACTGCCTTCTGTGCTCAACTGCTGGCTCAATACTTTCTCTAATGTTTTCTCTTTGATGACTCTATCCGACATAAAAACACTTCATTACACACATGTGCAGACACTGCTGCCTCACTGAACTGCTCCTTTTATTTAAAACCAATGTAAATAAAATGCTGCACTGATCCCACAACCCATTCACACCCCCACATAGATCTGAATCCATCCAGACTCAATGGGACACAATGTTATTTAGTGCATTCCCACCTTGCTTTAAGACTAGCCACATTCGATCCAGTGATTCAGTTCAGATATTGGTGCCAGGTCTGAAGGAGGCCTTAGATTGCCTGGGAATACATTTTTAAATGGGGAAATGGTTATCGAATGAAATGTCAGCAACAAAGACTGCGGCTGAGGCAGCTTCAGAACCCCATTGATTCTCATTAGAGCTTCCAACTCTGACAGCACTAGGCTTGGTCCAAATTGACTTATATTTTGCCAAGTGATCCACTGGCCCCTGTGATCTGGGTTAAGAAGACAAACACAAATCATGCTTAAAGAGTGTTTGCTTGGTTGTAATCAGAAGGCTGGGAATGGATCAGAGTTTGGCTGTGTGAAAAAGAAAAAAAGCCATGTTACAAAAATCAGTTTAATGGATCTTACTTCCAGTTCACCATTGGCTTACAATTTGTGAAGGCTAACGTTGCTGCTGTTCTTCAGAGCACCTTAGACAATAGGGGAGGGAATCTTTGGTCATCTCACGATTCAGTTCCGATTCAGTGGGCCACAATTCAATTCAAGAACGATGCATCGATACATCAAACGTTTCTATACATTTTCTCATCGAATACTAACATCTACGGGATAAAAGCAAGAAATCAATTATGCTACTTTATTAAAACAATCTGCTTAACAGTAATGTGCAAAATTAATTTAGCAAAAGTGCTATTATCAGCATGGTCGTAAATCTGACACAATGTATTTTGCAATTGATTTTGTTATTCTCTTTGCTCTATCCGAGTTGGGTGGAGGCGTGGATAATGCCTCTGTAATAGTCTTCTGGCTGTGTTACTTCCTCCTCCTCCCGATGGAAATGTGAAATGTGGTTTCGCATATTACTTGTTTTGCCGAAGTATTGTGACATACATTCACATAGTTTGCACAGTGTAGCTCTTGTCCAGTACTCACTTGCCTTGAGATTCAGTCTCGTAAAACCCGAAATGCCTCCATACCGCAGCTTTGGTGCCGCTCATATGTGTTTTACCTCCGTCATTTTGAAACTAAGCAACTAACATGCCTCAATGTGGATATAGCGCATATGTATCACTTATGTATGTACATCTGCAGGCCGTTTGTAGTCTGGTCATTCAATGGACATAAAAAATGTATTATTAAAGTTCCCGCAACGATTCAGAATGTTTTTAATGTGAATCACGATGTATTGAAAAAACGATTATTTTTCCCACCCCTATCAAACCCTCAAACGGGGTTTTCTAGATTTTTAAATTTTGCACACTGTTGCTTATTGTAACAGGAATCATCTGTAACAAATGAGATCTTAAGACATGATCTAGGTTTTATGATTAAGAATTTTAATTAATGAGAATGATCAGAAGGATTTTGGCCACTTACAGCTTGTTTCCAGTAAAAGGAGCACTCCCATTGGTTAAATAGAGAAAGGGCAGCAAATTAAAAATGGATAAATGCTGGCAATACTTTGGTGCTGTGTTTAACGAGGCGGAGATAAATACAGGACAGTCTAACAGTAAACTCCAAAGCTACAAGTTTCAGGAAAACTCTAAACTTTGTAATAATTATTAATGCAAAATATTAGTGTTTTGTGGTGGAAAATTTGTCTGGTTTAACCTTTTTTAAATTAACGAAGGAGGAAAGATTACTACGCTGCTGTTTTGGGTGAGTGGTGGGGCTGAGACCGGGACAGCAAAAACAAAATCGGGTACTGTTGCTTTAAGTGCTTTTTTTTTATCATTTAACAAGACTTTGGGAGCTGTAAACACCAGACCTTATGTTTGCAGACAAAGAGGGCCAACATAAATTAAATCACTATAAATATGCAAGAAATGGCCCAAGAGCTGTGCAAATAGTTGTTCTGGTCCATTGACAGCACAAGTTTCACCTTTAACATAACCCTGCCTCCCTATACAAGGGTAATGCACCGTGACTTGTTGCAAGTGCTGCAGCTTTGCTATTTTTTATTTTTTTTTGTTACACTTTTAGATAAAAAAAATGCAATTATTGTTTTAAGATACTACAGCAAGGAGAAGAAATAGATTTTATGTTTCAGTCGTATTGCCCAGCCCTAGATCAGACTTTGATAGACTGCACTGCTGAGCCTGCCTACTGCTTACAAGACAAAAGACAGTTGGAATGTGACGCTCGGAGTGAGGTCCTACCTTTCAGACAGCCAGCAGAGAGACACCTATCCTCCCTTGATCAAGCCAGCTGACTATTGATCATGGCCCGAGGATAGAGAGCCTTCCACTTCCTCTCAGGAGATGGACTGTCATTATCCCTATAGCCCAGTAATGAATCTCACTTGTGGGGACTGGCTGAAGAGCAGTGCTGCTTGACATTTATTGTCCTGCCTAATGCAACAGTGAGGGAGGAGGAGCTGATGAGCTCGGCTGATACGCTGTGTTTCCGTGTAATGAGGCCACTGCCCTCAGAGACAAATGTACAGGCCTCGCTCCGTCTCTGCCTCCCTTCAAAACGCCACAACCTGTAAGCAGCTCCATCGACTGCTCACTGTAGCAGCACATTGTACTGTAGAGTATTGAGCTAGTTGTTACACATTCTGAACTGAAAACTCTCATATCATTACTTTATAGTTAATGCTGATAAGTGTCAGATATTAAAGGAGTGTGTAGTTTTTGAGAAGGTAGTGCACATTACAGTTCTATCTCACACCACTCCTTTTTAGAGCAGGTGAAGAGCTATGGTAGCCCTGCAGGGGCATGCCTTTGTCTATGAAAAAACCCAGTTCAAACAGGTCTAATGGTCAGTTAATACTAAATAAAACAAGGGTGCTCAAAAATAAGCTTCTCCTTATGTAGTGCTGAGTTGGTTCTTTCTAGGCAGCCATATGGAACTAAAACTGCTCCTTCCACAGGGTTCTGTGTCTATGTTTTGTTTTATTTTTTCCAATATAGGCAAATCTAAGTGTTAAAATACACTATTGAAAACATAGTACCATAGTTACCTGTAAACTTAATTAACACAATTGGGGATTGATTGTTATTTCCCTAAATCCCCATTAATTCTCTCCTTGTTAATACAACTATGCTACTGGCTGAGTAGGTTTTACAAAAGGTTCCCACTGTCTGAGGTTGTTAATAGCAACAAGCTAATATGAAACAAGACTTAATTAAAAATATCAAAATACCATACTAGAGCAGAGGAATTGTAATACTATCTTTACAGTCTTTATTACATTTTCAAGTTCAGTATGTTCAGTGTATACATATATTTACCTCATAGACCCAGGTGGATCAGGTCTATCCCAGCAACTTTGGGCCTGACGAAGGGGGTACACCTGTGCAGGGTGTGGTGTCAGTTCTGAGATTTGGAGACAGACATTGATTGATTGATGGTCCTCAAATAATAAATGATATGTCCAAACATGTTATGAGCGGCGTAATTGATTTCATAACCACTGAAAAGCTGGGTGCTGGATCAACAACTGAGCAACATCAAAGTTATATTCAACATTATTGAATTTAGTGATAATAAATAAATATTTATCAGTGTGCAAGCTCAAAGTTTTAAAAGTCATACAAACATCTACAAAATATATTTAAGTGAGCCATGAGAGTGTTTCTCAGTAACACCATTGCTGACGTAAATGTACATTTATTAAGCTGTGCAATTTTGCGTGAGCTGCTTATGTGTGATAGCGTGGCAGGCAGTAGCCTATTTAGTGTCATATTCAATAAGACTCTGCAAGGTTTGAGGCCAAGCTGACAACCAGTTCATTTCAGCAACGCCTGCCAAGTGACGTAAAACAGTGCTGTTGCTTCAGTCACAAAGGCAAGCAACAGAGTGCAGCCGTGTAACAGTGTGTACTTTGTCTCTGTCTCAGGACATGACCGCACGGATCGTTATGCATGACACACAGTCTGTACAGTGGAGAAATTAGGAAATACATGACACATACAGCAGTATATCAAGTGATTCAACATCTTGTATGCTTCTAATTTAGCAGAACTCAGAGTCACAAACATGAACCTGCAGCAGGAGGAGGGAGAGACTCACATTGGGTCTTTCACACTCTCCACACAGTAAATGTATAAAAACAGCATTAGAAAAAAAAAAAAAAAAGAAGACTTATAGCTGTGGAGTTGTAGAGACTGAAAGAGATTAGACTGACTTTTACAAACTGTGGAACATTAGTGTGCAATGTGACTGGAATATAAGTCATCTGTGTCACGCTGAGGCAGTTCGCTATTTAACACTTTATGAAAAGCATGGGTCTGGCATTAAGAAGTTGAACTTTTTTGTGACCTTATTCTCTCTCTGATTTGCCTTTATTAACTAAAACAATTAACATCCTTCAGCGCTGGATATGTGAATGGTAACGCACTTCTGCTCTCAGTTCTGTTCTGTTTGCTGCTTATAATGCTTGTGCTATGTTCTCTCATTTGTGAACCTGACTCAGCTGAAGCAAGGCACAGACCCGAGACATTGTTATTTCTGATGAATATTCTTCAGTAATTGAGACTGCATAATTTGAAATACGCCACTTGTCCTGAAACACAAATATGTTAGAACGGAGGCCAGTAGCGTGATTTTTTTTGTGCCAAAAAAGGCTTTGCAATGGTGCATTTCATTAGTAAATCTGGCCCTTAATTGTGATGACAGGTTGAGAATATTCAAAGCCAGAGAGTTTTCAGTCCTGATAACTTTGAACTGGTATGCTTTTCCATGCCTCTAAAATATTTTTCATGGTTTAAATGAAGCCTTGAAATGGACTGATTAAAAAGACATATTGCTCTCTCAAGAATCAAAGCCAACATTTCTAACGCTGCCATTTTATTCTTTTTCAACAAGTGATTCAGATGAACAGCTGGCTTTGTAAAAAACCTTTCCAGACATCTTTCTTGCTTTGTCCTACTGTGTTAAAATCATCCTACGAGCTCATTTCTGTTGTAACCGATAACAATGACCAATGGTGTTAAGAACTGCAATATTTCTTCTCTATGGCTCACATTCATTTGCTGTATATTAGGCTGCCTTTGGAGCAAAGACATTTGGACACAATATGTGGGAAAATTGAAAGTGCCATTGTCCAGACCGATCTTCTTGGAGCTTTAATAGCCACTCTCTGTAATCTCTGAGCCAGCTATTCTTGTACGGGGCAGAGGCTGTGCTTACAAAGGAACCGCTGCAGCTATATTGAGTTTAGCCCCTAGCTCTCCACCTTACAATGTGTGGTCAGTTCATACCAATGAAGCCCATTACTCTTCTTCTCTCAAGGGGTCAGAAAAGAGGATGGTACAGACTCGTGCACTGAATCATATTGCTGCCAGGGATAGGCCATATTGCATCAAGATACCAAAATGAAATTCAAAGACAATGATAAGGACTTTTGATTGATATGTATATATGGATAGAGGAGGAGAGACAATCTACACTATAAAATTTCATTCAGTTCATTTTTTAAATTTCTATACAGGGTGAGTTGCTGATTCAAGACAGCATTATGTTATGGTCGCTTCAACTGCCGTTCCATTCATTTGTTCATTTTTAACTTTTTACTTGAGCTAACAGATACGAACAACATCAGAATAATACCAGATCTTCTCATTTTTAAAGCCTGTTACAGATAGGGTAGCCATTTGGGGACATATTGTTTTTTAGCCACAAACCCAGTAAAAATATTTTAATTTCACCTTAAACGTTCATGGAAATATATATAAATATACGCAACTGCAACAGGAAGAAATGGAAATGTATGTAAAATGCAAATAAAGTTGTATGATGTGGTGTGTTGTGATGGGGGTATTTTGACCAAGGTGTTTTTTTTATATACTGTATACTATATACCACAATTTACCTTTGAGTTAAATCAATAAAATAAAATCCCACTAATGTGATTCCTTGAGTAGGATCTTGCTCAGTGAGGATTAAGCAGCCATTTCATCCACTCATTAAATATTGCTCTCTGACTATTTTCAAAAGCATCGCTGTTATAATTAGCCACTGCGGTTATGTTTTCCAGTCTTTAAGGAATTCTGTTCCTTCAAAAAACCTCTTTAAAAGATGCTCTCTGTATTTACCAAGACAACCTGGTGAGATCAGAAGGACGTCGCCTCTGTCTGCTCTTCAAGTGGGCCGTCTCCTCCTGTGGCCCTCCTCGGTGTCCTGCCGTGACTTGGCTGGGTCTGATTTCCACTGCGGTCATCAGAGAGCGCCTCATTAATCTTAGCAACACTCTGTCCCACTTCTCTTCATAATCTCCCTCCTCCTAATTTCCCTTATCGGTCACACTGACTTTCTTTTGTTTGTGTTTGGAAGGCTCACTCCAGGCTGTTAGCCAGAGGGTGCAGACGAAGTGGTGAGGGGGACTGCGGCATCCGTCACCAAGCCAGGGGTGGTTTATCATCCCAGGTTTAGCTTTTGTCTGCCAGCAACTGCTCATTCATTTGTGGCGGATGGATTGTGCGGAGAGTATTGATGGGGAAGCTAATGCTTTTAAGTGCAAGATTACACCACATTTAATAATGATGTTACTTATTGCTGCCGGCACTGCAAACTGTCATTTGTCATGCACGCTCCTCTTGTTTGTTTAGTCCGCGCTCTGAATTTTCTCTCCCGTTTCAGTCTCATCTGTTTCCTTTGCAAAGGAGTAGTGAGGAAAACGTCATCGACTCACATCCGTCTATTTCATCAGCAACCTTTTGAAAGCAAACGGATGCTGTCAAGACGTGTCCCAGGGCAATCAATGGTGCCCTATTAAACCCCCACTGCTTCAAATGTAACATCAAAAGCTTGCCTCGGTGGTTCAGTGAAGGAAAACGTCCCCGAGATTTTGACACATCCTTCACCAAAACATGGACAAAAGTCTCTGTGAACTTACATTTTGACAGTGTACTACCAGGATTTATTAAGGTAACACTAGCCAGCTCTGGTCACTGTTAATGCTACAATAGTGTGGCATATATCGGTGTTATGAAGTTGCTTGGGTAATTAAATGTGATTAATTTATTTATCATTTTATACATTACGGTTCATATTCAGATTAATTAGAGGGTGTGTGGCAGTACTGTTAGTTATGGGCATGTTTTAGGTTTGATGAAGAAGCAACTGTTTTATATGGTCTATATTTGACTAACTGGCCATTGTCCAGGGTGTACCCAGCCTAATGCCAAAGCTGCTGGGATAGGCTCCAGTCACCCATGACACAAACCTTGCGATGCAGCTGGATTCTCTTGCTCTCTTTTCCTCTTTGTTATCAACATGGCTACGCCGAAAGACGTTAGCGTTGACGCTGCTATCGAAACAGTTTTATCAGAAGTAGAGAGTATTTCTTCTTTGAAAAAAGCACAAAGAGTGGCACGTCATATTGTTGCCATGATTGGCTAAAGAATGGTAGGCGGATACTAGTTGGTACTTCATCCAATCAACACCAAGTTTTGACAGAAGGCACAAACGCTTTCAACGGGAGCCTTCCCAGATGGTGCTGTGAATTAGACTATGATCTGTGGAGCAGTTCTAGGTTCCCATGACCCCCAATGGGACCAGAAGATGAATGAATAAAAGGATAAAAAGATGGACCCCATACATTACAGACCACCCTCTGCTGTGATAACAAAGCACAGAATTCACTAGTTTGAGAAAATATAAAACTATTTTGCAGGAGAGACATATTTACGTCATAAATCATAGTTTTGCAAGGGTTATGGTGAAAAATTGATCATGTAATTTGTTTACGCCACATTGAACGTGTTGAGGTATGTGTTAGCCCCTTTTATGATAGTGGTTAATTTTTGCCCAATCAGTATATCTCCATCTCTATCATCTCTGTGCCCCAGTCATACGTCACAAGCGACAATGAAAATAGAATGGCGGTCCCCTTGTATGCTGCATTTTAAAAAAAGCTGTCTGTATCTAATGTACACTAATACATAATCTGTACAAAAAAAAAATGAAGAAAATGGCCCAGAAAAGGCAGAAAGCAAACAAAAATAGTTTTTTTCCTTTGTTGTGAGATAAACATGGGACCACTTCCTTCCCCAATGCCAGCACTGCAATGTTTAGGATGAAGCAAGGTGTAAGAAAGACAGGAATATCCAAACGGACAGGAATAACAAAAAGTCAGCACAAAAGGGGCAACAGTGATCTAGTCTGCCATGGTGGTAACAGGAAGCAGATGTACTCTTGTGCCAGTACAGAACTGCAATGTGAGAACATTTTATTTAATGAGGAAAACTGTTTTTTTTTTTTTCCTTTCCAGACCTTGATACCTTTAAGACCCAGACGGCGCGGAGTGCTGTGAATGTTCGTGAAGGCCAGGGAGTGGTCCTGTTGTGTGGACCTCCTCCACACTCTGGAGGTACGTTCACCACTGCTTTATTCACACACCTTATGGTCATGATTATGTATTCATTTTTACATCAAAGATAGACCTCCTCTTGTTTCTCATGGCAACCTTTCATCACGGATTACTTCCCACTCTCAAGTTAATCTGCTTTATGCTTTTAATAATGGGCCCATACTTCCATATTCCATACTAAACAAAACCACTTTTCTCACTCAGCGCTTTTTGCTCTTTCTGATTAAAGCCAAGTGTTCCTTAAGCTGAAAGGGCTTGATAACGTTGCATAAACATGTACCTACTCATGCAAAACAGATGCTTTGATTGCTTATTGAAAGGGAAATAAAGACGCAGTGTTGGGTTCTGCGCGGGGAACAGGGCGCATGCACTGAGCGGCTGTCGTGCTCGATACAGCAGCCTGCAGACGGGGACAAGCAATTTTCCTCACAAGAGAAGAGTTTGGAGCGCAGCGCTTTGTACAGCTGCTGTATGGGATAATGGGTCAGCGCTGTGTGTGAAATATAGTTTGACAGCTTTCCCCTTTGACAAAGGCTTATTCGCTGTTGGCTGATGTAACCGTGCTGCTATTGTTGTTTGCCACATTTTTAGAAGTGAGTGAAAAGTAAAACACGGTGTTCTGGGTTCTACCTCTCTTTATTTCTCTATCAGTCATTTTTTTACTGTGCTGTATTTTACTATGGCCATATTTACATGTACACATATTTCTGTGAACACATATTTTTCTGTGTGTTCTTTCTACTGTTGGGCCTGATTTTTTAAGCAACTTCCAAATGAAAGATTCTGTAAACAGCAGAGAGGGAAACCAAAGCTTGACTTTATTTGTACAGTTAAGACACATTTTAAGACATCATCATTTTTTAAGTTTTTGACAAGAGATCCTTACATTTTTTTCCTGACTGTCCACAATCCACTGTTGCATTCATTGATCGTCTTCCAGGCTGTTGTTTTCTGTCTGTCACTCTGCTTTTGTTTTGTTTTTTTGTGAGATTTCTCAAAGATTTCTAATATTGTTAGTATTGTCAGTAAAACATTTTTAGATGAACATATTCAATATAATCCTCTCTCATATAGACCCTTCCACAAATGACGTCACCAAAAACAAACACTTGATGGCAATGGAAGTGCTGGACTTTTCAATTCATTTTAACCTGCAGCAAAAAAACAAAAAAAAACAAGCAACAGCAAAAAGTGTTTCTAGGGACTGACTGTGTGTTTTCAATATAGTTGAGAGGAGTACAATGCAAAAGAAGGAAGTATATATTTACATGAAATTTTATGATTTAACATGATGGCTAATACTTAACCCTCCTGTTGTCCTCATTTTCTGTATACACCCTGTGTCCTCCGGGTCAAAGTGACCCGTCTTCACTAAACCCCCAATATTAGCAGCTTAATTGAATTTTAAACACCAAATTTCATCTTGCTTGAAGAAACAACTTGTCATTCACCACAAAATGTGTGAATACCTGAGTTTTCCCTCTTCGTTTGTATTTCTACCTGAGTTTTCCTTCTTCACTTGTATTTCTATAGCTTAAGAAAAAAAAAAAAAAATGTGCAAAAAGGAGTTTTGAATGAATTTCTATTCATCCCAATGACTCAGTTTCTTTCTTTTTTTTCTCCAGTGAACAATTTAAGACAATGTACAATACAAAAATATGAAAAATAACATAACCCATTCAACTAATTAGCACATGTAGGGCAGTATGCAAGTGCACAGCCTTTGCAGATATATTTCTTACACCTGCAGCACACACTATGTGTTTTACAGTCCAGGGGATTTTTTTTTTGGTTTTTAACACAGTGGCGGGTCATTTTGACCCGAGGACAACAGGAGGGTTAAGCTAAATACTTAATTAGTTACCCCACCATACCAACACTATTAGCCAGCTGATTAAAAAATTGCCAAATCTGAAACCAGTTGCTGAAGTTCTCTCCTGAGGGAATTGTGTGGACAAGGATGTTATCAAATTAGGCACAACAGAAGAAGGACTTGCAGGTAAGGACAAGGTTTAATAAACCAGCAAAAGTATGCAAAAAACGTAAGGCAATCTCAAAGTCAAAGGCAGGCTATAGTCAACACACAGAGTAAACATCAGAGGAACTCAAGCTGAAGGCTGGAACGCTGACGCAAGAGGACAAGACGATGTACATCCTTAACATAAAAGTGAGATAAAGGTTTAAATTCCCAGAGTATGACCAGACTGGACAGTGTAGGACCACCTTTTTACTGAGCTCAGTACTGTTGGAACACTGCCGGTAATACAGTCAAAGCCTGGGAGCGAAGGCTGAGATGGTGCTGTATGCATGTCATATAACAGGATAAATATGAGGGTACCAATGTAAGAGTCTCCAGATGTGTAGGGATGACCAGTTGACCAGAGAGTGCAGGGTGCAATGATGAGTGAGGCATTTTCTGCCAGTAATGAATCTCAGAGCTCCACGAAAGGCAGCATTCTGCATGTGTAAAGTGCTGGCAGAGGTGTTGATATACACAATGTCACCTTAGAATGGAAAAAGGTGGAACCAGCCATTTTCAAGATTTTATACATGCCTTTTACTTTAAAGGAGAACCATAAACAATGGCCATTTTTGATCTGACTTAACCTTATGTTCAGAGATAGTGTTTTGGTTTTCTAAACTAGATATATTGAGTAGATATATTGATACATTCTTATATATAGTCTTTGTGGCAGTAAAAAGACCTCATCAGGACTTATTTGATATGTATATCTCTCAGTTACACCCTAAATTGATTTGATTCTCACTATATTCTGTGTACGTATAGCCAGGGCCATAGTATTGTAAGCCTAAAGCATGCTCTCTAATAATTCTGTCAGCCATAGCATCATGATTGACAGCTAAAGTACATACTACTGATTATTTGGTTCCCATGTGGACAGTATAAGGTAAAGAGGTGAAGTTGAGTCAGGGATTTGATGAGTGGACAAGGGTTTGTAAAGGGTTAAAAAGTTGCAAAATGATATTTGTATTGTCCTAGATTTGATCAGATGTTAACACAAAATGATAAATGTCCAAACCAAAACTTTTTAAAGCAGTTGTGTTGGCTAAACCCCTGATTGGCTCATCCATATGGCTAATTATTTGAAACAGCTCTACATTACTTTAAACTAAAAGTGCATTCACAGTGCACAACTGTCCAGAGATTCATCAAAATTTATCTGATCGCCAAAGGCTATTCTTCATCCAAAACACTTTGTTGCTGATTTAAAAGCTAGTTTTTGTGTCAGCCGCTTTGTCAGAGCAAACGAAATGTCAGTGTGCTTTGTCATTGCTTGAGCTACAGGGTAACCATTTAACGTTTAGCCCAAAAATATATCCTCCAATTCATTTTGATAGTTCTTAAACATGAGATTAGTAGAATCATGTCTATCTCACTGACACAGTTACCTCAGCTGGACAGAAAGCTCCAATGTAACTTTCCTGTCTCTGAATGAGGCGATTACATGAGTGGCAAGCTTTACAGAACTCAAACAAAAGATACAGAAATAGGCCAATACACTGGACCACAACAGAGTCGTGCCCTCTACTGTTAACTCAAAGTTATTGTCACAAATTATGATAATATTTGTTACCAAATCACATCACAAAAACACAAATAAAATGCAAAGTAATGTCATGCAACGTAAAATAAATCTGTGTATCTCTTCACATCAGACAGCATGTGTAACACTTCAGCTGTGTAACACACAAAGAGAGACTAGAAATCTGTGTAAAGATGTAACTAGGTTGTTATTCTTAATAAGAACATGTTTTTAATAACCTGGTTAAAGAATGGTTAAATGAATATATAGGTTGTAAAGACTTGGATGCTTACACTGACAATCAAATGACTAATTTGGATCGGTGAGAAATAAAGTTATTTTTGCACACAACTGTAACTTATTCTTTAAAAACTATGCTCACTATGCTCACGTCACAAAACAATGCCATTTGACCAAAATACCCATATAATAAAATTCTCATTGGTTCCGGAGTAAGGCCATGGTCCATACCGGTGTGCTGCTTTTTTTCCAAAAGATCCTGACAGTAAACTAAAGTACACTAGTTTGGTGGCACATCAGTGATCAAAGTACAATCAGTTTTTGCAGTCAGGGACTGTTGGTGGTGTTAATGTAAAAAAGTGTAAGAAATGTAAAAAAGACAGATGTAGATTAGACAGTAAACACATGAATAAGTGGCCTGCTTTAAACTGTGGTAAGAGTACGTTGTGGGAATGTCATTTGAGGTGAACTAAAGCATGATGCGTGACTTTCTCTGCTGAAAACAGAGAGAGGTGTGAGGTGTCCAGATGGTACTTGTTCCATATTAAAACGGCGTAATTAACAGGTGACAAATATAGAACGTGTGTCTGTTTTTTTAAATATACATGCATAAATATATATTTTCAGGAAAACGTCTGCTTTCTTAGATCAGCTGTTTTACATTTATATTTTTGGAATTTGGATTTGTTTTGAATGTGTACATAGTGTGTGTACTCTGACTTAAGCTACATATGTACTCAGGCAATGAATGTATAAGTATTTACAGCCACTACACATACTCATTATTTGCATTGTCTGTCATAAAAAACCTTCTGTGTCTCATCCCTGGCTAACATGAGCTTGCCATAGGTCTACAGTGACTCATTACACCTCTGTGGTTCAGCTGGAGGTTACGCTGACGGTGAACTGCGTGGCTCTCGCTTTGCTAATCAGAAGGGACTGCATATCTGCATGGCTGCACCCGGACTGATGCCAAGCCACGGACTGGGATGTGATTGGCTGTCACTGCGTGTGACCTTTGACCTCTAGACCGTCACCTCTGAAGGAGTAGATTACACAGAGCATGTCCACACTCTTGAAAATCTGTGTGGCATGCATTTCTCACAGTGACACAGTAATTCAACATGGCAGCTGAAGTACTAGCTTGTCATGTGTAACTGCTGTGACAACATATTTATACATCACATCTGTCCGTCCATGTTAGACTCATTAGCTAAATACATACATTCATCCATATATATATCCATAGAAATCTGTATTGTACCGACCGCTGATCGTTCAACCAATGATGTGACAGTACAGACAGTTATAGGCGTGTTTTAGTCTTGACAATGTAGCAAATGTTTTACCGCTGCTAAAAAACAGTGTTGTTCTGATTGGATAAAATTGCTGTGAGTCACGCTGATGAATCCAATCTCCAACCAGGTGTTCATTGAAAGTACCAGCTCTTCAAAAACCTATTTTATTGAAGCTGTGAAACCATCTGTCAAGCCATGTTAAAATAATTGCAGTCCTGGTAGAAAGTAGGTTTGGTGACAGACAGGTTCGTGTGTTTATGTAAACTTTTCTGTGGAGTGATATGGGTCAGGTTTGTGTACAGCGCAGTTTGAGGATGTTTCATGCACCCGTGAAGAGGCTAGCGTTTCCACTGTGCTGTTTGGAGGGCAGCTCCTCAGTGATGCCAAACAAGTTGTGTTTCTATGAGATTTGAATAGTACTTGAACTGACCTTTTAAAAATCAAATTTGTTGTCAGTAAGATGAAAAAGGATGAGAGTAAATCCTCATTTGTCGTGGTTCAAGCGGCTGGAGGTATAGCTGCAAACTGCTGAAATCAACAGTAGAGAAAGAGGCTTATTTCTGATTTATTCTTAGCTTTCTTAACATTAAATTCATAAAGCTGCTCCAGTTTCCTACATTTTAGGGGCTCACTTGTTAATTTCCAAGATTGCCCATGTTTAATGTAATGTAGACAGAAAATGCAATGTTTTGTAATTTAGGACAGTACCTCACTATTTAATCCAAAGCCTAGGGTTGACAAAGTTTAATGGCACTGCTGGTTTAGATTGTTTTGTATATCTTTTCACTCTAAAACTAACCTGTACTGACCTGCTTTGTATTGCAGCCTTTCAGTCAAAATTTGGCTAAAATGCATTTTATTAATAATAGCAGCAAAATGACTCTACCTTTGTTAATTTTTATTATGTTACTGTATTTAATCTCCTATTATATAAATGAGTGTGGTGCTCGGGGAATCCAGGCCAGTGTCAGGGGAGGACCACTGATGCGCTCTAATGCATTTGTTTCGCTCTCTTTCCTGACGTCCATCCATTTCTTCTGCACTGATAGCTGTTTCATGTGAGTATCTCATCCCAAAGGACACCCTGATAAGTGAAAGAATGCCGTGATATGCTAAAATTTTAATACCACAGCGGAATCTGTTCCTTTCAGTCCATCTGTCTCAGCCATCTCGGCCCGATGTATCAAATGTACAATATTTTGGACTCAGCATGTCTGCTATCTGTCTCCCTCTCTCTCGCTGTCATCTAGAGCTGACATTCGCTTGGATCTTCAACGAATATCCCTACTTTGTTCAACAAGACAGTCGGCGCTTCATCTCTCAGGAGACTGGCAGCCTGTACATTGCCAAAGTGGAGCCTTCGGATGTGGGCAACTACACCTGCGTGGTGAACAACACGGTCACCAGGGAGAAGGTGCTCAGCTCTCCCACGCCACTTGTTCTCAGGAGCGATGGTACGTCTATATCTGTGTCCACAGTGTTTTTGTTTTTTTTGTTTATGTGTTTTTGTCAAAAATCCGAGAAACACGAGGCAAGGTCAAACACAAGCAAACACTAGAAAAAAGGCGGGATCACCTGCTACCAATAACAAAGACAAACTGGCACAATAGGGAACCTTGAGTATCCCAGGTTTTTTAAGCATCCCATTTTTCTCTTTGTGCATTTAAAAACCAGATTCTAATTTCAGAAACCAGGATAAGCCAGTATCCTGTTTTTTTAGAAACCCAGATATTCTACCTGGAGAACAGCTGCTGACAAATTCCAAATGTGCGAGTTTAGTCGAGTGAGGTAAAGCTCTCAACTAAACCGCTGTCTGTGGGTGGGACTAAGATGTGAGAAGAGGAGGGGAGTGGAGGCATCAAGGATGCATGTTAAGAGATTTGAAACGTATGGAGTGTAGCATCCTCTTTTCAAAGCTTTCCTTTTATCCACTTTTTTTTCCTCCTGGTCCTTTACTGTGACAGTGACAGCTCACTCCAGTCCAAAATTAGAACATTTTACTTGGATGTTTTGTTCCTCTGTTGCTGGAAATGTGGTAAATAAGCCACTGTATGTTACTTTGCCAATCAACAGTGCAAAGTTTGCTTTGTTAAATTAATCAGTGATGCTATTGTTTGTCATGTATACAATGATATGACTAACTGGGTTTCCTTGCATGTAAACATTATATTCCAAATATTGTTACAACCAGAATAAAGCGTATAACCAGGTTAGTCCATGTAAATGCATTCTAATGACTAAATAAACTTGAGGAGTGAAAACAATGAGACACAGGTGCAGCATATCATGGAGGGACTGGTGAACAAAAAAAGGGGTGAAACACACAATAGCAAAAATGAACTGCTGCATCTCACAGTCATGGTTGGATGCTCCTATCCTACAAAATAGTTTCTAACACATTTCCATATCAGGCTTTTGAGTTAGCCTTGGAAAAACAATTCCAGACCCTGTAGGAAGAAGTGATTATAAAATAAAATGCATCAATCCAATCTAGTTTTGCAGCTGTGCTTTTGGATCATTGTCTTGTATTATAAAAATTGGCCCAAGCTTTAGCTGTGGGACAAATACACTTGTTTACAGAAGAATTCATTAACAACTCCTGTGGCTACAAAACAAGGCCGGTTTTTGTGTGCTGAAAGAGGGTAGCTACGAGGTGGTATGTAAAACACTGTGTTTGGCATTAAGTAAATGGCGCATTGGGCATCTTATGGCCAAACAACTCAAAACAAAACACACTCTTTTAGAATAGTCATAGAATAGCCTTTCTGGACTCAAACATTTAACATGCTCACCAAGGCCTATAGGCTTTGCAATGAGTTTGTTGAATATTTCTCTGAGCATCACACGGTCTGTGCTTGACCTTTGAGTGAATCTGCTTGCACGTCCACTACTGGGAAGTCACCTGTCTGCCGTCAGCTTTCCACTTATGAATAGTCTTTTTCACTGTCAGCCACTAACGATCAGTTAATCAATGTCTGCTCATTAGCAGCACGTGATTGCAGTTACCCAGGCAGACATTTCTAACAATTTATTTTCCTCTGCTTGTGTTTAACACGTACTAGGTTTCTCTGTGATTCTAGGGACAAGTGTGAGGCCATTTGCCCCACAGCTAAAACTTTGTCTGAATTGGGCCACACTACAGGGCAATGATGTCAAACACTACAGCAAATCCACATCATAATGGCCCATTTTAAACATTTCTATTAGGTCAGGTTTGTGCATCAAATGTTTATTATGGAGTCAAAATGCAGACCCTGAAAATTCTGAGAATAAAGATGTTTAAAATGTCTTGTGCTTTGGATTGTTGTTCTGGTGTAACATCAAACATCAAGACCCATGTTAGCATTTTAGTAATAATGTCATCACATTCTAATAAGGCCCAAACTCATATCACCAGTCGTCATGGATACTGTCAGTTTCTCTCTGACACTACAAATCAAAGCAGACATTCTGGCAGTAAACATAATTTACTAGTGTGTATGTGGCTTAAGGTTAACCTCTTACTGCAACATTTTATATAATTTAATATCTGAGTTAAGTGATACGATGTGGTTTCTATACAGTACTTTTTTTTTTAATTCACATAAAATATATCTAACCTTCTATCTAGCTTTATAAAACATATTCAGAAGGCTTAATGAATATGTGATCCCATTTTGCAACTGCTACAGTCACCTTTACTTTAAAAACTAAAAAAAAAATTATCTTTTTGTAAAGGCTGAGTTTGCAGTAAGAAAAAATAACAAGAACTGAGCACTATTTTTATAACTGTCTATGGAGCATATAGAGGGAAATTAATAACATATTTTTAAACTGATGTAAGACGTTCTCCTGAAAAACTTTGAAGTGACCTTTGAAACATCCTCATGACCCTGTTTCCTCTTGTGCTGCCAGACTGTGAGGTTTTAATTGGTGCTACTAAAGGGCATGCTGCTCTCTGGGCCTAAAAACTCTGTTGAGGTGATGAATATAAATAAAGTCATAAATGAAGTCAGGTGAAGGCTCAGGTGATAAATCTGTTCGGAGCGATTCTCCTTGATGTGTTCACTGAATCTTTTATAAGCCGTCTTTGATTTCCCGTGTCTCCAGCCGTGTCCCCTCGGTGGTCATCGTCGCTGAGTGCACATAAAGACGTGACCTCTCTCCAGCTGAGACACCGGGCCCGGCTTTGATCCAGCGCAGCGCCGTGTGAGCTGTTAATCATTCATGTCCAAGGCTTGTCATCTATTTTCTGTCTTTTGTAGGAGTAATGGGCGAGTACGAACCCAAAATAGAAGTCCATTTTCCTGATTCGGTTCCTGCTGCGAAGGAATCCGCTGTCAGACTAGAATGCTTCGCCCTGGGAAAGTAAGTGTTTGTTTTATTTATTTATTTTTACATTTCTTGTCATGCAGTTTGATTGTGAAATTATGTCAACGTAACTCTATATTTCTGAGTGCAGCAAAATACAATTAGACCTGCTTCATCACATTGGCAGAAGCATATGACACTGATTTATTGGTGCCACAGGGGAAAAGAAATTACGAGAATCATACTCTTACGACAATAAAAAAGTAATATTAAGCTTTCAAGGTAAAATAATATTTCATCATTAAAACTGTAATATTGTCATGGTAGTGATTTTCAGAGGTTGCCTGTATTTGATGTTGAAGTAAATGTAGTTGTATGGATAGAACTCAGATATGTCAGATTTATGTGAATGGTTGGACTTAAGGGTTCAGTAATTGTCTTTGAGTAAGAAATATCCATCAGGGTGGATCACACTTTTAGTCCATGTTTTTTTTATTTTGGAACAAAACCCAAATCAACTTTCCGAGTTAAGTTAACCCCAGGTTCTTATCGTTCACATTAGCATTATCAGCTCTGTGCCAAATGACGCAGCAGACTGACCTTTTGTACAGAGCCACACTAGATGGGAATCTGAGCTGACTGACGTTAACATGTGGCTACATTTCAAACATAAAAAACAAATGCAGCAACACTTGTTTGTGTGCATATATTGCTACGTATGTACATCTAAATGATCAGTTTCCTGAAAAGCTGAGCTATTTCATTTACGCACAATTACTTCCTGTTGTGAAGTAAAGAATAGACCATGATCAAGAGTCTATCAGCACTATTGTCATACAAAATGCTTAAGTGTGTAAGCTTAAGTGTGTGTGTATGTTTCCAATTTTAATATTCTGATATTTTCTCATTTTGGGAAATTAAATTATGAAAGCTCTCTGCAGGGTTACAACAGCCAAACATAGAACCCTGCAGCACACAACAAAAATCTGTACTCCTATTGAAGAAATTTTCTCTTGACAGACATGTTAAATAAATATATATAGATAACTGGCCTTCTTACTCCAAAAATATTATTATATTAGCTGTTTTATTGTACAGTCATTTGGCAGCATTGTGGCACAGATTGCCGTATTTTGTTTAGCCAAATGTGGAAATTGGTTGAACTATATAAATTTCCTGTTATCCTGTTATATTCCATAAGCTGTCGGCTCATTCTTGCATGAATTATGGTTCCCCGGAATGATTTAAGGACACATAAGGCTTTGGCATTACCCATTCAGAGATTCATCAATCCTTACGAGAACAGGAGCAGAAATCAAAGCAGCTTTAAGTGTGTCTGAAATGGCAGCGATCACAGTTCGTCTTGCAGGGAACAATAACTCACAAAGCTTTAGCTCTGTTCCCGCTGCGTTTAATCATACTTTGATGATGCAGAATGACAGTTGGCATCATGGGAACTTTTTTTTTTTTCCTTCTTCTTCTTTATTCTTTCTTGTTTCACAGCCCTGTCCCAGAAATCAGCTGGAGGAGAACCAGCGGAGTGCCGTTCCCCAGCAAAGTCAAAATGAGGAATGCAAACGCTGTCCTTGAAATCCCAAATTTTCAACAGGAGGACTCAGGGACCTACGAATGTGTCGCAGAGAATCGGAGAGGGAAGAATGCAGCACGGGGTCGTCTCTCTTTCCATGGTTAGTAAAGCTTTTTCAAACTGAAAGATGGACGATCTGGAATTATGTTTGTTTTGTTGAATATAAAGATGTTCTAAGGTCTGTGCAGTTTTGAAATATTTGGGAAAAAAAATCTGAAAATTTACTGTGTGACATTGCCATTCAGAAAGAAAGCTTTTACTGTTCTGTGTTCTTAACCTGGAAGATGTTCCCACACAACACATGTTAATATTAACTGCCAGGACTGTAGATAGGGTTTGAAAATGACAGAGGTACAGAATATATGCAGATGGCTGCTGTAAGAACATAAGTATATCTGAGCAAAACCATTTCAACAATTTTTACCCTGTACCACAACAGTGTCTTTAAACTGAATGCAAGTTGCTAATTTAATGAAATGCACTGCAGTGTTTACATATATTTCATTAATTGTGTTGTATTAGTCTCTAAGCTCTGAATTAATTGGATGATCAATAAAGTCCTTTGAGATCCTCAACAAAAATAAAGCAGGCTTAGCAACGACCTTCTGCTTCCAGGTCACAACCAAATTCATGAAAGTAAATGGGAAAAGACAATATACAGTTTCCAGAGTATAAAGAATAATGAGTTTTCTCTTTTTGTGATTCTGTTTGTGAACCCTCCGAGATGTCGCCTGTCTGGCCATAGCCATGTCTTTGCGAGTGCAATGGGTCTGGAATCCCTTCCTTTCCTTAGCCATTTCCATCTGGTAGAAAACCTTTGAGACCAGCCTTAAGCCCTTATCAGAAATGGGGTGGGATTTATGCAATGCTTCATTTCTTTGATTGGTTGTATATCTCCAGTTGCATCCATACACTATTTATCCTGTGTATCCTGTATAGGTTCTGCCATTGGAAATCCACCATGAAACCACAGAAACCGGACTAATTCTTCCTGATTTAGCTTTTCTTCTTTTTTTTTCTTTTTTCTGGGGGCTTTTTTTTTGGCTTTTATTGATAGTTAAGCAGACAGGAAATGGGGTGAAAGAGAGCGTGGAATGACATTGGGCAAATGACCCGAGCGAGAATCGAGCCCGGGTCTCCCGCGTGCTGGACGTGTGCACTACCTGAGCTGGCAGGGGCGCCCCCATGATTTTGCTTTTCTCATATCAAATGACAGATCCATTGATTTCTAAATAGACAAACCATCCAGGTTGTGACATTCCCATTTCGTTGCAGGAATGATGTGAGCGACATTACCGTGTTAATCCTTCTTGTTGAAGCAAAACTTGAATTAATGCAAGCCTGCTTTTCTGGCTTCAGAACGAGCGATAAGACAGTGCACTAATCCACTCTGCCTGTAATTAAAAACACGTGTTTGAAAAGGTAATCCTTTCATTTCTCTTCAGCCAAACCCCAGTGGCTGCAGACGATAGATGACACAGCGCTGTCCATCGAGGAGAACTTGTTCTGGGAATGTAAGGCCAGTGGGAAGCCCAAGCCGTCCTACAGCTGGCTCAAGAACGGACAGCTTCTCACGGCAGAGGTACGGGCTTATACAAGTCTTCTCCCAGAACTTAAAGTATTACATTTGATGATGCTTCTATTTTGTCTCTGTTTTCACATTTCTCTCATTTGCATAAGCTCAGTCGTGAGTTGTAAATTAAATTGTGATGAGCTAACACAGCCTGTTAAAGCTGCTAATTTGATAAAGTCTGTCAAAAATGAAGTGAATTAAAGAGCGTTTTAAAAAAGAATTACACCCTTGCTAATGATTATTACCATAAAATAAGTGCCGGGCAATTTACAGTTTGACTTACAAGGGACCTTTTAAAGAGGGCTTCCATGTCCTGACACTTTGTGCACATTCAAAATAATGCAGTGGATGAAATGCACCAATGAGGCTGCAGTAGGTGAGCGCAGTCAAGATGCATGTCCCCCCATTAGCAAAGTAGAAGTCATTTTATTCATTTTATTTGCAGCCTGGTGTTACAACTGCATCATTTATAACATAACACATGACAGCTACAAATGTGCTGCTGAAATGAACGACGGGGTATTAATGAGAAAAATACTGAAGTGTGAAAGGAAATGCATGATACACTGCTACTAACAGTGTGAAGAATAATTGATCTTATGAACTGGTTCGTTTACATGTGTGATTTGAATACTTTAAGTGTTGCACACTAGATTTCCCGCCCATATGGACACAAATCACCATGGCCACAGTCCAAATTTAGTTTCATTATTACCAACATTGAAAGGGACATTTTAAAAGTAGCAAATTATAATGTGGATAGTATCTATTTGTTAATACAGTGACTGTTAAAATGTTTAAATGTACAGTATAGGGTGCTTGTCCATTGAGGTGCTTTCGTAAAATATGTTATATGAAGATCTATGAAAATCTGGTCCTGTTAGGCTCATGATTAAAATAAAACTGTGACTAAAAATATAATTATAATGATGTTAATAATTGATGATGGATATTTTAAAGTTCCGGTCCATAAATGTGTGAGTTAGGCCCCACTCTCGCCGGGACCAGTAAGTGTGCCAGTGCTTGAGTACAATTGTTCCCTTTCTTCCTGTACTCACACTGCCACAAGCCTGGATGTGGTGTGAGCACAGGTGACTCTTGTAGTCTAGCTGACTTATGTCATTATAAACCACTCTTTTGTTTATTCTGAGGGGCTGTGTCCATCTGTGCAATGAAGAGGACATCAGTACAGATAATGGCACTCTAGTATCGACAAGGCTTACTTTTACATTGCTCTTCTGAGAGTTAAAACTAATGGCACAAACTATTCACTGCTGCTTTTTTTTCAAAAATAGAGGCTCATTCACAATCACAAGTGCCTTTTAGCGAGAGTAAATTTACTGCATTGCATCCTGCCTTGCAAGCTTCAGTAGTTGGCCCTTGGCAGTTCTATTATTGATGGACTTTCTTTTTGGCCCCGATCTATTGTGTAATAGCTGTTATTTTTGGAACAAGCATACAAAAAAATAAATAAAAAATAAATAAAAGATATTGTCACATATTTCAGATTGCTGTATGCATTGTAGTACTTTAATTCTTTTTCATGTGTTATCAAAAAAGAGCAACCTTGATCAAACACAACAGTCCTTTAGTGAACTTTAGAGGCAGTGAGTAAACTTGAAACTTGAAACTAATAGTAGCCTTGAAATAACCTTTTTTAAGGCAATCTGTTTCCAAATTATTTATTTATTTTTTTTAAGTAAGGTTAACTAGCCTAATTTTACAGTTTGGTTTACTGAACAACAGATGAGGTAATTATTTAAGCAGCCATAGACATCAGACAAATCAGATCAGTCAGACACACATGGTTGGGACCACATCTCTTTTAAGCACACTGTCAAACTTACTGTGCTTTCAAATGTGAATTGTTATATTTATATTTTAATTTCCAAGATTATTCATTTTTGTTGAACCTTTCATACAGTAATCTTCAACCGCTTTATGGATAAGAGGGTCTGGAGCCAGCTGCTTTGGGCCCGAGAGGGTCAATCACACTGTCAATCAAAGGACTTACACATAGATATGACATACACTCTCCATTCACAACCAGTCACTCTCACATTCATTCATTTTTGAACATTTAGCTTTACCAATTCACATGAATATGCATGTCTTTATACAATGATGGGAGGAAATCATAGCCCAGAATCCATGGTAGCACAGGAGTTCTCCAGATACTTGTCAGACTCCACAAAGACCAAATTACACGAGAAGAATGAAGGAGAAGATGAGTGACAGGCACAAATGTAATATCGGTAAAATGAATATAGATGAACTAGATTACAGTCATTTACTTTAAAGGTGAGTGAGAAGAACAGTGTGTACTTCCAGAATGCATTCCCAAACCCCGCCTCTGTGTGTAATTAAAACAAATGAGCACCGTGACAAACAATTCCTCTGCAGCCGACAGCATCTCTGATTAGCTTATCGGGGTGAGCGTCACTCGAACTCATCATCTGATCTGTCATCGGGCCTTTTCCAAACCAACAACCAAAGAAAATAAATGAGTTTTCTGTTCGCTGCTGGTGCCGTTGTCAGTTTTGTTTTTCCTTTGTGCGTGTACGACACAGGTTAGCAATTTCCATCACATTCCGTTCATGTACTCTTTCGGCTTCTTTCTTTTTCTGGGCAGTTTCATTTTCCTCACCCGCTGTCCTTCTCCGTTCATGGTGCACCAGTAATTGCTGCTGTGCCTTTGGACATAATAGAGCGGCCTTGCAACGGATATGCCAAATGTTTGTGTCTCCTCCGCAGGGCCGGGTGCAAATCGAAAACGGAGCCCTTTCCATATCTGCGCTGAACTTGTCAGACTCGGGGATGTATCAGTGTGTGGCTGAAAACAAACATGCCGTTATTTATTCCAGCGCCCAGCTAATGGTGCAAGGTAAGATGTCCTCAGCTTTAATCCTGCTCATCTGTGCATGCGTTTGATCATCATCAGAGATATATTTAAAAAAAGAAACTGTTATAGCTCTCCTTAGTGGTCAGTCTGCATTTGATGTCAATTTGCTCTGCCAGCGAAAATATGAATGTGATGGAAAGGCTGATTTTACCGTCGTATTGATTGGGATAGTACACAGAGACAGTGTGCAGGCTTTCTCATGTAAATGGGCTATTGATGGATTGGCGAAGCTTTGATGACTCCTACCTGAATGACTCAATGAGGAATATAATTCAGGCCTGATGACACTGAGGGGTTCTGGTAATGGCAGGGAAAATGTGATGATGAGTGTTAGACAACAGCAGCTTTAGAAGATGTGGAACTCGATAGGGCGATTTGCATTTTTTCAATCCATTTGGCAAGATATAATGGGTTTTTTTTAACATTTCTGCAAAATTATTATAGATAATTTGAATTTTCTGAGGTAAAAAAAGATGATTGGGATATGTCAAGTCAAACTTTTGTAAAGCAACAATGCTAGTTCATAGAAACAAATGTCTTTTTCCACACATTTTGGTGGTACGTGATGCTATTTTGAAACCAATGTGTTTATCTACCATGGAGAGTTGTTAAATGGCAGTTTGCAAACAGCAGTGATAGCACACAAATATCATTGGCACCACAAAAATGGATTTCAAACACCTAACACCAACACTAAAATCAATATAGATTTAATTATGTAACACGCTGAAGATATTTGCACTAATAGATCTTGCTGCTTCATTGCCGCGGTGGCTGTGTATGGGAGCTGGTAGGTTTGGCGATTCAGTGGTGCTGTACAAACATGTAACCTGACGCTACAATCTTGGTAAATACCATTGAACTTGCACAGTAGTTCCAATAGTGATAAGATAAGACTGCACATACAGCCTCCTGGAGCACTTTGTTTTATTTTTTGCTAATTAATCTGCCACATTTGCCACAGTGCATTGTACAGGAGCCGGTTGCGTTCATCTAGGATTGATCGCTTTTGTTCTCTGAACTGTCCAGTTCGGGTCCAACAACAGATTTTGACTTCCTGATTAACTTCACTCACTTTGCAGTCCCGACACATTTGAGGACTGTCCTGTATTTAATTTTGATTTAGCTGTTTCAGACCTAAATAAACTTTGGGGAAGACCAGGCAACAGCAACAAAACACTCAGATTTACTCCCTGCAGCAGAGCAATTGTCAGAGCATGGGTCAGTTAGACCAGGTTAAAAATAAGTAGTATTATTTGGCACAGAATTAATTTAAAACTGTGACTCTTTGGCTGTGGCTTTTCAAACTTTTTTTATTCAAATCATGCAAAGCATTGTGGTCTAGTTTGCTTGACTAGTGACTGTCAGAGTACACTGCTTTTACTGATGCATAATAGAAACTTTTCAAGGCACATTTCAATTCACTAAACGCTGCAAAAACTTGTAATCACTATGTTAAGCAACTGATTAGGGAGTTTGTTTTAGTCCATCGACAAAGATGTCTGTCTGATGATTGTCTACCACCAGCTGCAGTAAACACTACACCATTCTTATATCTAGAAGGCATTTTATGGGATTCTGAATCCACCTTACTCGAAGCCTTGCTCCATTCTGCTTCTTCAAACGAAGTTAATATGTGATGTATCAGTGGTTTTCGGAAATATATTGATTTAAAGGCACATCTGTTTCTAACTGACATTTCGGCTGAGTTCTTTGACACCTCTGAGTAAACGCTGAAGAAGAGCTGCTCTGGTTGATGTATGGCTCCAGTTCTGTTATATTTTTTTAATCTAACACTTGCCTCTTCTCCCTCACCGCGCAGCCTCACCTCCCAGTTTCTCCAGAAGTCCGTTAAGGGCCCTGCTAAAGGCTCGCTCAGGCAGCGAAGTCACTCTTGAATGCAAGCCTCAGGCCGCGCCCCCAGCAATTAGCCTGTGGAAGAAAGGCAACGAGATCCTGCCGAGAAGTGAAAGGTAGGATAAGTCTGAGTGCATATTCCATGCGGCGTTTCATTCACATTCACCGCGAGAGGACTTGTTTGAATAGTGTATTTGGCATTTGTGCAGACGCATAAAAAGAAAGGCTAATGAGAAGAGCGAAAAGCAGGAGGCACCTGCTAAGAAAATGGCACGGTGCTAATATACAAGGCTGTGTGCAAATAGCAGGATGTGAAGTAGGGCTCCACAATATCACAAAAAATATGCAAACTTTGTTGAATATTGTGCTAATATGACTTGCAGTGTTTTAATTTGCTTTTGGAATACAAGGCTGTAGATTAATCTCTACTTTCACTGCAACAAACTGTGTCCCCATCATCTTCATTCGGTCGATGATGGATTGATTTGTTTATAAAGGTTCATCTAATTAACATAATTCTCATTTACAAGACAGACCTAAGCTAAATATGACTTCATCCTGAGTCCACACCATCCTTTAAAGGTAAAGAATATATATAATTAATCAAAATGAATCGCAATTAATAGCACAATTTGTCAATTTTCAATACAACAGAAAGTAATTAACTTTATTTTGAATAATTTAACTCTGCCATACTTTAGCTTTTGTATCGCATGTAAACTGTAATAAGTTTTACATAGAAAAGTATGAATTGGATTGTTCAGACTTCTAAACTGAAACACTATGACAGCCCAGTCATTTAAAGTGCATTACCAAAACATTCACTTTGTGGTCCAGAACTTTGACTATTTGAAATGTCAATTTGTGTGAACTTGTATTATTTAGACTTTTTATTTAGACCATACAGAATATTTAGATCTGCTTTTTTTTTTTTTTTTCATCACTAGCTCTAGCGTGCAACTGCATTAGCCACAGGGAACAAAAATGTGGGGCAGTGGTGTGGAGGGGGTATTACGTCAAATTAACAATTGCGTAATTTTTTTCTAACGCACTGAACCTTAAAATATTATGCAAAAAGTTAACGGGAGAATTTTCGCAGCCCTAATGTATATAGATATTTTAAATATGCAAATTAACTTATAGTGACCCTATAATGAGGGTTAAGGCAACAGTGCAGTCAATAAGATGCAATATTGTATGTTAAAATGCAATAAAACATTATGTAATCCTACAAAATACATTATAAATCAACTGAAAATGAAACACAGCCACAACTTAAAGTGAGAGATGGAGCAGCTGATAATTCAATAAAAACATTTACAGGTCAAAACTTAGCTGTTTTTGAATTGTCTAATAGTTACCAGATAAAACAGAGGTCCATGGCCGAGCAGGGGAACGGTTTGTGCTTAGCTTTTGTTCACATTTTGGAAAGTTCTAAAATCCTGGGAATGTGGTTGAATCCTTGTATTCTTTAAATGTTTAAAAAAAATACATTTGCAATATTTTTGTGCAACCCTGATGAAAATAATGCGCTGAAGTTTGGGGGAATGATAACAGAAAAGAAGCAAAAATCCAATTGTCTTTTTTACAAAAAAATGTTGTAATCTGTTTAAAATAAAAGAAGAAAGATGCTTCCAGACTGAGCACCAAACTTTTGTTGTAAAACAAATGGCACTTAATGCAGCAGTGAAGCTTGGTCAGCAAAAACAACAAAGATGGCAAGAACATTCCCTTAAGGCATTGTGCCACTATTTCATACAGTGATATTGGTCCTAATATTTTGGAACGATCCTCCTAGCTCCAGGCTCAATTAAGTAAACCACTCAGCTCTGGTGTGAAGTCACCCTTAATGCATGAAATATTTACAAAGATAAAGGATTTGAAAATTGAGTGTCGGCCCAATCTAAAGCCTGTCTACTGTTGGATTGAAGAAGACATTTAAATGTTAAACCAAAAGCTTTCTGCAGCTATTATGAAGAGTGAGAGTGTACTTTGTGAAATACAAATAGAGCTTGATTCGTGCAATCACTGTGGCCCCCGACACAAAAGAGACGCTGTAAATTGGAGAGAGCTGCTCCGTCTCACTGGAGCAGGAGCCGTCTACGCAGATGTGACACAGACAATGAGCAAACGGGAAGCGCCTCTTGAAGTGACATAAAGTGCTGCTTAATTTAGTTTGTTGTCCTTTCTCGCTCTGATTTCTTATTGAATCTGAACCCTAAAAGATGATTTTGAGCGTCGGAGATCCAATTTAAGGTGGGGGAAATGTAAAAGCAGAAAGGGGAATGACATTTGTTTGTGTTGATGTCGTGGCTGCGGGGAAGAGAGAAAAGCTCAGACGCCGACTAAAGCCTGCGAGTCAGCACACACAAAAATGAATGAACATAAACGCAAGCCAGCGCACTGTAGAGGTATTCGACTCTGAATCACGTTGTGCAGTTTGAATCACTCCCATGCTGCCTGTTTTAAAAGAGGTCCGCGAGGGAACAATAGGAGCCGAGCGTCTTGTCAAAAGAGCGGCAAGGCTCCTTCGTTAGCTGCAGATGAGGAGCTGCCTCTGTATTGCTGTGGAAAATTGCCCAAATTCCCAGGCTGTCTGACATTTAGCACAGCGCAAGTGAAGCCCACATGGTCTTCTTAAGGTGCACATCACTAGACATATGCACCAGTTGAGGAAAGTCTTTGAGGAACAATGAGAAATAATGGGAAACATTTTCTTTTTCTTGCCTTGGAATCATGCAGATGGAGCTGATTTAATTTGGTTTGACATCATCCACCGGTCCTCAAAATGGCCTCCAACAATTTTAATTTCAAGGTGCTTTTGTTCACTTGTTTGCTTTACCTGAATAAACAGGATTTTTTTTCTCATTTAAAAACAACAATCCTCGCAGCTGAATGAATTAATCTGTGAAAACACTGAACAACCAATTTACGTCATGCAAGCAATACCAGGTGAACAAGGGACATTAAAGCCTAGTTACACCAACAAGGTTTTTTTAATTTCTTTTTCCTTGCCATAGTTGCTGATTATAGAATGTCAAACTTTAATACCTCAAAACCATTTAGAACACAGTAACATTAATATTCATATTTTCTGGTTTTAAAACATAACCAATACGGAAAACTTGCTAACTCTGAAAATAAGACTTTCTGAGGATCTCCTGAATGCAGCATAACATATTGTACTGTTTACACCAGTTGCTCTACAGTACAGTATTATACAAATATTAAAAAAAACTTGAGAATATGGTGTGACTTCTGCTATCAATACAAAGCTAGAACTGGATTTCCAAGATGCTGATGTCTTTGGTCCACTCTGTAAAACCCTGGAATTCTCTAATTACATACTAAATGATCCTAAATGCAGTAGTGCAGACCCTATGTAAAAAACAAAGCAGAAGTAATGCCTTTTAAACTATGTTTTAGCCTGAACTTATTGTTTTCCCAAAACTCTCGACACGTTAACATCCTAAACTTCTTATTGCTTATTAACTGTACACTCTGAGCCATATCTGTTGGAGTCCATGTTGCATTGCTATATTTCATGTTTTTGGCTCTGTCTAATGTGTTGGGCTTTTAGCAAACAGCAGCCAGCATGCAGTGATCGCAGCGTGACTGAGACCCTCCCTGACCTCAGCCATGCAAAGCACATTTTATTTATTCATTGTGTTATTCAGTGTTGCTATTTGCAAAATGTGTTTTTCATTCCCTAATATGTCCTGCAGTTTGCCCCGACTGATTCAAGGTGAGAGGTCATCCTTTCTGCTGCTGCTAACCTGCCTAAAAGGAATTCTTTTTATGGGCTGTGTCAGCGGACTAAATGCATTTACACAGCATACTTTTACGTCTTGTATTTATGCTACAACGTTTATATACATACATAAAAAGCAGAGACACATAAATATAGTGATGTAGACAGGCAGTAGTTCAAAGCTCAGTACATTCATGTCGACCAGGGTGAGTAAAGCTAACAAAAGCTTTTTCTTCTAAAAGAATCACGTTGCTGCCCAATGGAACATTAAAGATTGCCAATGTGACTAAACGGGACGCAGGGAGCTACACGTGCATCGCCAAGAACCAGTTCGGAACGGCAAGCACAACTGGGAGGTTAATTATCACAGGTGAGTCTTTTAATTATGCAGAAACCTCTTGTCTCTTACATTCTGGCACTCCATATGTCCTTTTCAGCTCAGGCCAAGTAAGAATGAGTGTGTCTTAAATGCTCTCAAATGATGTGTTCTTTTTGGGTTTATTATAACATATGTACAATGTAAGGTTTCAAAAGTGGCATCTTGTTGTAGGGTTGAGCGTAGAAGATGTTTCTTACCTCATCCAAGAGACTTCTTTTTCTTTTCTAGTCTGGTGGTTTGACCAATCACATACACCTGGTGAAACCACTCTGTCTGAGGGATATAAAGTCAGCTCTCAACAGGCTATCTTAGAATTGACAAAGTCCCTTTGATGGGCAACAAATTGTCTTCAAACCTATACAACTAACTATACAACAAGGCATCTTCTTTGTAACTTTTTTTTGGATTATGACCTGGATAACTGAGAATATTCACAGCCATAAGCAATTACTGTATTATGTTCATAGTTTTCCTTAAAATCTTATTTAATTCTCATTTAATTTCCACCCTTTTTCTGCCCTGTAACATATTTGTGAGTAGTTTAGCACTGCTAATGCTAAAACTTACATTATCTCACTTAATAGCTGACAGAGAACTATCCATAATCAATATGAACAGATAGTCTAACAAGAAAAAATGCCTAAAGCCTAAAATTGTTCATATAGGACCGTTTTAATCCTAAAATTGACTTGCACGTTTGCAACAGACAATACTTTTTCAATGGTTGAAAAGATAGTCCGTGTCAATGAGTGGGTAGAGAACATTTGGGGGTCTGTCAATTTTTAGCAGCTCTGTAATATATACAAACACTGTATAGGGTGCACAAACTACAAGTCACTGAATACTTTGCACTATATGTTGAACTGTTGAACAAATAACACCATATAAAGGCGCCATAGTTATGCATGGATCATTTTAGGACCTGTGCTTCCTCATCAAACACTGCTACCTAAGATCTGCCTGACAACATTAGCACACACATCACTAAAGTTGCCAAACTTACATTATGGTAAGATGCTTGTCACAGTTTTAGACACAATGTACACATTATTAGCCAGGCCAGCCATCCTATTTCTTATTTGATTTCATAAAAAAGAAATAAGTCGGTCACGATCTGAGTTTAATTTCCAGGGGATGGTAAAAATGGATGCAGATCATACTAATTAGAGAAACTAACGATCTGACCCAAGCAATGCAACCAGACTACTTTCACTTCTTTATGAGTCATCACATGAAGCCCACCCATTCCATTATAATTGGTCCATACACACACACAGCTGAAGGGATTTGCAAAAATAGAATGACAAATGCCCACTCTAAAAGGTATTGCCAGGTAAATTTTGGCAGCTTGTAGTTACAATAACATTACACAAAATTATTCCATTTCAGATTGATACGGCCATTGCCCATTATGCAGAGTAGCATTTAAGCAAGCAACAAAACATTATCCTTGATTTAGTTAAAGGTCACATTTTATGGATGCAGTGACACAAAACCCACATGTGCTACATGGTTGGTGGTTGGTGTGTGCCTCCACCTGACTTATTTTTCTCATTAGCTCCCATTCTTCTCCTGTGCTGACAGCCCAACCATTTAATGTCACCGAATTTAATTACCTCGACCTTTCCTCAATGTACTCCCAAGACCTCCAATCCACCACAGCCACCAGCGGGAATGCTCTCGCACCTCCTGTTTCAAACATTATCCTTCCGAATTGATCCCGAAACATAAAACATAAACTGGATATGTCATTAAACGTTACTAATGGACAGGCTTGAAACTGAAGTGCTCATTAAATTCTTCGGGGAAGTGCACATCCGTGGCCGCTCTCGTGCAAGTGGTATGAATATTGGCACGGAGTTGGAGAGGGATAGCCATTGCAGGGGTCAAAGTTCTCGTGGCATGGATATTAACATGCATACTGTGTGGTCTGTTGTCTGGCCAGAGCCCACCCGAATCACCATGAGGCCCACCAACATGGAGATTATTGTTGGCGAGAGCATCGTGCTGCCGTGCCAGATCGCCTGTGATCCAGCTCTAGATGTCTCTTTCTCGTGGGCATTCAACGGCCAGCTCATCGACTTCCAGCGAGACGGCGATCATTTTGAGCGAGTGGGCGGGGTGAGTCATCCCAAGCATTATATTCAGCTACTTTATGGGTTATTCTGGGATTAATTGGTACATACTATATTGATGTGGAAGGGTTTTCTCAAGTGCCCTTCAGATAGCGTCTTAAACAACATCCCAGTGGCACAGATATATACCAGGCTTGTCCATCTGAAAGGCTTCTCTTGTGAAGAATACCAAGGAGATGATTAAAACTATTCCAGATGGAACCACTACTTTTTGATCAGATGCGTAAAAAATGTCCATGCAGAGCACTTTAATGAGGGTCACAACACACACTAGACTAGAAAAACTAAGGAACTTTTAGTTGAACTTGGTGTTGATGATCCTAGGATTTGGAATGTTAAACAGTTTGTTAATTTTTAAATTATTTTATTAATTTACATCATCCATGTCATCTAAGGACATTAGTATTGCCAAAAGTCCACACCAGGGGTTGTAGCAAGAATTAAAAAAAATGTTACATGTGAATTGGTTTGATTGGGTAACTTTTGGTAAAAAAAAAATAAAAAAATTAGCTGGCATTCTCAGTGTTGGTAACATGTTAATGCTACTGGTGTGTCTCCAATAAAGGACAGTTTTCACTTCAACGGCCCCCTTCACAGCTTTAACTGAGAAAATGAAAATTCAGATAGATTTACTAAAGACATGTTATTATTATTGATATACATATACGTTTTACAAATGTTTTAAAATCACTTTGGTTTGAAAACCCAAACTATTGTTAAATACGCAAATAAATAGGGCCTTGTTTGGTTTGGTCTGGACAGAGACCACCATTTTTCTAGGATGAAACCATGATCCACATTTTTGTGCATTATGTTATTTGCTTAGCTACACATAGCCTTTGTCATACTTTATGGCTCCCAGTTTTGCTATGTGTCATGCTGTCATTTTGTCAGTTTGTTTTTTGAAAAATATTTCACAAAAAAGAAAGGTCATTGTTTTCTTAAAGACAGCAAAACACCATTTAATTTTGCGTTAATTGCAGTCTGTTCTTGCAAATTATTTCACCCAGCAGCTATTTGTTACGGAAAACAGTTTTCGCAACAGGGTGGTGGTGGAAATTATTTATGGAAACAGCAAAAAGTGTCCATTTTTTTGCTCTAATGAGGTTTTACACATGAAGTTAAATGGAAACAGCTTTTGTGTCAAACTAATGCTGTGGTGGAAGGGACTGGCATATTTAGGGGGATATTTACTAAGACTGTGTTAGGTTTGAGGCTGAGCTGACAGCAGCTCATCTTAATAAATACTACTAAGTAACAACAACAACAACACAAAACTGCACTGTTGCTTTAAGCACAGACAAACACAGGTGAGTGGCTGGGAGACAGCTTAATATACCTGGCCCTGTGACTTTATGACATAACTCCATGGTGTTTTATTCATTAAAATCATTACAGACAGACGAAGGAGAGTTTGTTTAGAATTATGTGAATACTTAGTAGCAAGCTCAGTAAGTGTCTGCACTCTCATATTCTGTGGCTCATGTTCTAATCAAGACGCTTGGTGTAGAATAGACTTCTGTGTGTTACACTTGTAAAAAGATATTGGGGAAATGCCATTTCACTCGTACAAAGCCCTCATTAATAAAGTCTTTACACTTTTTATCCCTTCAACTTCTAATTTCCCAACCTCAAGGGAGAACAATTCCTTATCATCTCTCTTTGCTGTAATTGAATTTGCGTACCTAGTTTTGAATCTTGAGCCCCCTAATCATTATGTAATGAGCCGGCTGGCATTCACCAAGGGCAGGCCTGGCACGTGTTCATTTGAAATCCTTCTGCCTTGAAATAACCATAAGTGGTGACTCTTTGTTGGATATTTGTTCCTTTTGATGAAGGGCAAAGTCAATTGTTGAGAGCTTGTCGTTATTAAATTACTTCTCATTCTTATTTTACATTTTAAAGCTCCATTTATCACTCAAGGTCGGCGCTATGATCACTGCCATTCATGCTCAAATCAACAGCATGTTTGAATACATGTCAAACTCATATCTTCATGAATGCAAATGGAGTAATGACATTGAAATGTGTGCAGGGACATAATGAGTATAGTTTCGCTCTGTTTCTGCTGTCCGGGGAGATTATTGGGCCCCTGCTCAACAGCTTCTGATGAATTCATTAACATAATTAAAGCAAATCTGCTCCATCACTTCCTCTGTGCCAAGGCAGGACGGCAGGCTCCGGATGAAGCGCTCAGGTCAGCCAGGTGGTGGCTGACACAGGAGAGGGTATCAGACTCGCCAAGTTCTGCGCAAAAGCTGTCACGGCAAAAGAGAGATGAAACCAAGAGGATGAAAAAAAAAAAAAGAAGTGTGCTTGTCTGGGTAGGTTTCCGTTTGTGCTTAAGTGGCATTTGGCCTAGTTGTGCTTTGTCAGGTGCTTCAGAGAGGTCCATGTATGGGGCTATGATCGCTGGCCGCAGGGTTGATGAAATCTGCTCTGACTGCTGGTGCTCCAGGTGACTGTTTAGCTTTTCACAGGCTGAGGGTGTTTCTGACAGGAGGCTTTAGTGGTGCTTGTGGAGATAGATAACGGTACAAGAGAACTAAACCAAACTAAAATACAACTCACAGTGCTTTACTCGTAATTAAGCATGGGGCAAGCACTAGGCATTTAATTATACTTGCATAATTTACAACAAAACACACATTTGATAACCCACAATCCTATTGTATTGATACAAAGTGTAAACATCAGTGAAACGTGCGTATTTGTAAGAGATCTACTTCCTGTTGCACGCTATACGATACTGATTGGTGTCAAACAAAGAAGTTCTGTCACAGATTACAACATAACGGTCGCCATGTTGTTTTACTGACTGGAGAAATGTGCCTGAGACTAAAGGGAGGCCCTTGCGCACTCTTTTGATTCTGATGGTTTTCTTCTACGTTTCATTAGTCACGGCAAAAAAATCTAATCATGGCTCTAAATCTGTGTTGTATGTCCCACAGCATGATGCATCGAAAATGACTGATCTCACATTTGTATGACCAAGGACTGCCTGCCTTCATGCCTGAAAACATGTATGTGGAATAGAATCCTAAAATCTCTCATAGAAGTTAGCTTAGTGGCTATGTAAACACAGTTATGTGAATGACATACCTGAAGCTCTCCCAAAAACCTGACTGGAATCCATTCTTTTTTCTTTTCTTTGGTTTCTCTTTTATGAGGGCACAAACAACTCTCACTCTGGTTCTCTGTTGTTAATCATAACCTACAACATCTACAGCTTCTCTAATGCAATCAGTGATTTGAAGAAGAATTGGAAGACCTTCCTAAAGTTATTGGATTTATCCAGCACTTGATGTTCCATTTTCACTTAGAGTTATGAAGATCATTTTCCCTACATTTTTAGTCGCCATTTTAGAGAATTTGCCAAAAATACCTTAAATGAACCTTGAAAAAAAACAAACTACAGGCTAATCCTCTAGTCAATAGTCATGTCCAAGATACTTGTCCTCAGACATTCCTCCGTTGCTGGTTTATCCAACTGGCCCTGGAAGATGGATGTATTAAATGCAGGGAATACATTTACCCATATGGATAAATAAAGTATATCTACAACTTAAATGTAAAATGTCCAAGTCCATACAGTCTTGATCTAGTCCCAGCCCACGTCAAGTGCCTCTGCCCAAATGTCAAAAAGCTTTTAAATGAGAAATTGATTCCTGGACCTGTATTGCCACAATGCTCCGCTCGAGGGAAATGATACAATATTGATCAATATTTTTTATCTATCTTTGTGAGATGAGAACTTGTTCTTTGGAGACAAGTGAAAAAGCATATTTTTGTTCACTGCTGGAATGGAAAGTGTAATGTATAATTCTCAGTGCAGTTTAATTAGATCTTGTTAGCAATCTGATCCCATCTGCTGTCACCAGCCTTCAACTGAATATGATACACTAGGAGACAGTACGTGCAGTAGATTCAGGGCTCGTTCAGTATCACTCTTCCAGTGTAGTTTCTGTTCTGCTCTGTAAGTAAAAGGATGGGATGCCATTGTGCTGCATTATCAAAACACAAGATGAATACGCTGTAAAGTGTTGGCCAGAACGCAATAGTATGCTCCTTATTTTTCATGAAGGATTATCATTTTTCGCTTTAATTGACTTTGTCTTTATCTACTCTGTCTCAGTATATGACATTTCTGCTGGAAGAAACTGAAAAAACAGTAAGTATTACCGGGGGCGATGGTTGCCTGAGTGAATTTGAACTGGATGGTTGTCCACGCTGTGATTGACTGATCAAGGTGTAGCCCACTTCATTTCCAAAGTCAGCAGGGAGCGCTCCAGCCAGCTATAAGAATAAGCACTTGAACATAAAGATGTGAACTGAAAAGCACTGTTATTGTATTGTAACAATGGACGTGTATTTAAAAATTAAGTGCCATTTTCAGTTTTTTTTTGTTTGTTTTTTTCTCTTTACGTGAACGTTACACTCTACAGGGTCCACTAACTGCTGGAATTTCAATCTGAATCTGAAAGCCTACTGTCAATCAAAAGGTTGTCATGTAATATAACCTTGTGTGTAATAATGTATACATTCATATTACACAAAACAAATAATAATGTGTATTTAACTGTATAGTTTTGAGGAAACCTTGAGGATTAGAGTCAGCATTCGCTTTTCTTAATCTGACTAAAATAAACTTCTTCAACCAGATTAGATCCGTCACAATATTTGTAGTTGTTCTGTTGTGTTCCTCGTGGCCATCCCATGAATTCAGCTTATGTGAAACAATATTTGCTCTTTTCACCCTCAGTCCTTCTCGTATCTTGCCGGAGCTTATGTTATTACTGAATAATTAGGACGTCCATGCCAATTAGAGGCAGAATGTTTGTGTTGCGTGTCCTGCTTGTGGCTGGTAGCTGTTTGTGTGCGACGGGGCCGAGCGGCGCGGCGTGTGGCGCCTGAAGGACGGCCAACAGCAGGATCTGTGCAAAGTACATCTGCCACGTCTGCTGTTGTGTTTTGAAAAGAGGCACAAATCAGTGGCCTGGAGAAGCTGCCATTGTGCTACACAGCCGAAATGTTCACTGGAGCCAAAAGCGTAAAAAAGAAGGAAAAGACTAGATTTTTGCCGTTTCACTCACTGTCGGCCTGATCTCCTTTCAGACGATATCAGGAGATCTGATGATTCGGAACATCCAGCTGAACCATGGAGGGAAGTATGTCTGCGTTATTGACACCGATGTTGAGAGTCTGTCCACTTCTGCCATCCTGGTTGTCAAAGGTAAGAGAACTTTTTGATTTCTGTGTCAGCTGTATGAATAAAACAGTAATCTGTCAATGAAGTCTCTTGGTGAAGTTAGTGAGATTTACAGAGAAGGCTCCTCCAGGCTTCCTGCAGGGAAGTGGAGTAAAGATTCTACCTTAAAGCTGTCAGCTCATGTTTACATTATATACAGCATAACTGCTAGAAGTCAGAATATTCAGCTACACTAATGTTTCACTGCATCACAGGTACCAGCCTGGTTGATATGTGCTGCGTGTGCTTATCTCCAGTGATTTACATTGGTATTCATGCCCTTAACAAAGTGTAATGGCTGTCCCAGGTGCTTCCAGAAGCCAATGTTTATCACAGAAAATGACTATAATTGGCTCATTTACACATGGGCAAAATATCATGGAAAACATTTGAATAATGGCGCAGCAGAGCAGACACCAGCACTGCTGCGAAGCCTCATTTCTTTCTATTGACTTTTCTTCTTTCTTTTTTTTTCTCTTGTAAATGATCCCATCTACTAACTCTTTCAAATGTCATCATGTCATGTTCAGTGAGCACTTTGGAGAAGAAAAACACGCTCTGTATGCACGCACCAAGGACAAGACTTTAATTAAAGAGAGAGAGGTGGCCTTGATCTGCAGCCAAAGCAGTTCTGTTCAAGTGAATCACCAGCTGAATAGCTCTAGCTTTTTATTCTGCGTTGTGTTTAGGTCCTCCTGGCCCTCCAGATAAAGTATCAGTGGAGGAGATCACTGACAGCACAGCCCAACTGTCCTGGACGCCAGGGAGAGACAACGGCAGTCCCATCACCGGCTACAGCATCCAGGCTCGCACTCCCTTCACTGTTGGCTGGCAGGCTGTCGACACAGGTGACAATAAACTCTGTTTTGTAGTCTCGAGCCTGCCTTATAAAGAAAATGAATCTGCCTTGATTGCAAAAACAACAAGTAATGCATTGCACCAAGACCTTTAAATGCCTTTAAACTGTGATCTAGGTTTTACCATAAATCGACTTGAAATTGCTTGCGTGTTGGGATGCTCAGATCCAGGTGCTTTGAGTATCTGCAGGTATCAGATACAGATCTGATCCAACTGGTATTTTAAAATTTATCATATAAATGAAGACCTTTGTATTTGTCCCATGACCCATAATGGAGATGGGGGTTATCGTTACATTTTATTGTTATCTTTAGATTTGAAAAAAAAAAAAAAAAAAAGCCATTGTATAGACACACAATATCAACTTTAATAATATCAAAGTTAAAAGAGTAGTTCTTTTTTATTTATTACTCATTTTAATATAATTCTTGTTGTAGCATACACTGCCTGGCCAAAAAAGTCACCCCCTAGATTTTACTAAGCAAATAGGCAAGAACCTCCCACTGAATAATTATTGCATGGATGATTATGTATCTAGCTGATGCAGTGAGTAGTTTCTCATTTCTTTAACAACCATGTTGGAAGAAACATCCTGTGGTTGTTCAAAAGATGTTAATCTGTTTCATTGGGCTCAAATTATTAAAGAGTGGTTCAGGGAGCATGACACATCATTTTTACACATGGATTGGCCACCACAAAGTCCACACCTTATCTTCATTGAGAATCTCAGGGATGTGCTGGAGAAGCCTTTGCACAGCGGTCGACTCTCCCATCATCAATACAAGATCTTGGCGAAAAATAAATGCAACTCTTGACTGGAATAAATGTTGTGGCGTGCAATGCTATTCCTGTCCAGAAGCATAATTATTCAATGGGAGGCTCTTGCCTATTTGCTTAGTTAAATCTAGGTGGTGAATTATTTTTTTTGGCCAGGCAATGTATAATCCAGAGATCAACACTGATCAAACCAAAGGGAAGAGAAATCATCCTTAGGAAGAAGACAAGTTAATAATACAGCTGATAGATTTTAAGGCACTGTAGCTTCACTCTTTTTACATTAAAATTGAATAAAATCCGTCTTACTGCAGCAGATTTTCTTCAAACCTCATTAATGTAAATCATGTTAGTGAGCAAAGACAGCAGTTTACTCTGTGGGGCTCTGTGGTAACGCTCAGAGGGAGGGGCTGTGAAACTCTGTGAAACTGATAAAAGTGCAAGCTACAAAGAGTTAGTTTAACTTTAGCTCGCTGTTAACAAGAAGCTGCAGTCTGAACAATAGTTAATAACAGCTGAGGACAAAGCAGGTGGATATATCACACTCTTACTGTTCCCTCTCCCTGATTCTGCTCGTGATCATGCAGCTCTGTGTCTGTGAGTGAGAGTGCACTCCCTGCTGTTGTCTCCGTCTGAGTGGTCACAGAGAGACGGCGGCTGCAGAACGTGTGACGGGTTGTTGTTCTTAATAACAATTGAGTAGTTTATAATAAAAGTAAATCTCAACACCATCATCCTTCTGCCACACCAACCTGTGTAGTTCCAAAGACACAGAGTTACACATAGTAGATCGGACCTATGTATTTACTCCAATGACCCGTATCTGATCCAGCCTTGAGTATCAGATCGGTGCATCACTTCAGGTGTGAGACAGAGAGATAGATAATACATCTGTAGCTCCAGGTCTGCTTTGACTGTAAGGGATCTGCAAACTGACAGGGCCATTACAACTCCTGTTTCTTCAACTGTCCATTTTTTGTAGGCAACGTTTCCTCTTTGTAACATACTCACACATTAAAAGACTACTTATTTGTAAAGTCTATGAGATGCTATGATCTCATTCCATACAGTAGGTAATAACAGACAGGAGCTTTGTGGTAATAACCCCAGTGAAAACACACTGTTATAAAAACTAACATGGCTTCTACAACTTCAAAAACTACTGCCTGGACATGGGTTACATTAGGTGTACTTACATTTTGTCATATAACTATCCTGTTCCTCATTTCTACAAGCCTGAACTTCCCTCCCCAGAACATGAACATATTTCCTGTGGATTTCACATAGGTCTTAGAAATAAAAATCTCTGAAGTTCAAATAAAGACTGGCCAAGAGCAATACTAATTTTGCTGTCCATATTATATTGCCGTTATAATAAAAAAATAATACTGTTGTCATAGTTACTTAAGGGTCAGTAGGTTTGCTCTCATCTGGAGTAACAGTGCAGAGACTAACAGTTACATTTCCACATGGCAGTGCCGGAGATAATCAATGGGAATATGCTGACAGCCACAGTGGTGGGTCTGAACGCCTGGGTGGAGTACGAGTTCAGGGTGGTGGCCCGTAATGCTGTGGGACTGGGAGAGCCCAGCCCACCCTCAGCCAAGACCAGGACCGAGGATGCAAGTGAGTACTTTTAAACCCATCATGTGAAGAAATGACAGGAGTAGCCCTCTAGATGTAGGACCTGAAGGGGAGGAGGACACTATTTAATATTGATGATGTTAATAGAGAGTGCTGTCAAACGTTGCTTCAAAATCTGACATGCCAGTTTTGCCACAAATTGAATATTCTTCCAACATAATCTAATATGCCAATGTAGATTTAACAGGCTGTTTCTCTTTTCATCAGGACTTGGTGAGTGGATGGACCAATATTTAAAAGCAGCACATCACCATCTGAGACCTTCAGAATTATATTTATTCATTGGTTTCAGAAAATAGAATTACACTAGATTTAGAAAATGAATCAAATTGATGATCAAATTGTTTTTTATTTTGTAGTCAAGCCAAAATGGAGTAACAGTAACCAGCCAGACAAACTTTTGATACTACTACTACTAACAAAGTTTTTTAAGGGAAAATATTTGTCAATCTTTTAGACATGTACACCGATACACTCCACCTTCAAGTGCACTGAAATGTGTCTTGCTTTGGCCCACTCATAAAAAAGTGCAAAATATCAGGTAAACAGATAAGTTTTATATGTGTACAGTCTTCAGGTTGCATTAAGTTACATTTTATTGACCCAGCAGGGACATTTTTTGTCCCTGGGACCCTCTCCAGATCTTGAGCCAGTCTCATGATCATGGACAGGATGGAGGATAAGTCTATGTGCGCATATTTTTCAATTGTAATGGCACTTTTCTTTTACACTCACCTCTGTGAGCCAGTTGTTTTTACATCTTTGTTCAGCGTCCACATTAACAGTTTGCAGTCATGTGCCATTATGTTGCCAAACAACAGCATATTGCTCTCTATACTACATTAATTTCTGCAAGGAACAGACTTCCCATATTCCCATAAGTGAGTGGCACATGGAACATACGTTAAAGAAAGAGTGGTACTCTGATACATCTTTATCAAACTAAGTAGACCATAAATGCTTTAGTCTAAAATTCACTTCAAGTTGGGCTTGGTACTGATAATGCACTGCATTTACATAGATTCCACTAAAAATGTTTTTCCCCTCAGGGAGTCACCACAGTGCATGAGCATGCGTAGCTAATGTATACATTGATAAAATAACAGTTATGAATGTAGAACAACAGCACCTGCATCAACTACTGTTTTAGCTGTCAAAGTCAATGTAGGTGTTACAAAAATAACTTTAAGGTAGTCTGGCAGTGCAATATATGTGCAATATGTGCAGCCATCAATGTTGAATCAGCCATAATGTTCTTAATTCTCCAATCATTTTCATAAATTGTGTTCAAATGTGGAAAGTTTGGCTTGTCTCTTACTTGAAACTTAGTTAGACTTTATTTATTTAGTAAATCATTTTTTTATTCCAAGTGATTTTTAATGGGCACTTAAAAATAGACAAAATGACCCCCTCCAGTCTATTTATTCTGCATCCTTGACCTCCCTGATATGTTGGCTATAGACAAAACTAAACTAAATGATGTATTTACTGTCCTCCTTGCATTCAATGCAAAATAGGTAAAGTAATGCAGTCAATACAAAACTATTTGTTTATTATTTGGAGCATTAATGTCAACTATTAACCGCTACTTGGTGTATGTACACAGTATATTAGAGCAGACCATTCTCCTTCTTGTTATCTCTCATGCATCACATTTTTCTGTACTTCAGCCTCCTTAGTTGATTCATTCCTGCTCTGATATGACACATTAAACGAGTCTCTCCACTCCCTGAATGAACACTATCAGGATGTGCACGTGTGCCTCCACTCCCACACCATGGCTCGTGCCATCTGAGCCGAGCAGTAACAGCTCAATAGGAATCAAGTGGTTAAACCCAGATGTAATTTGCAAAATATTACGGTGTGTGCTTGTTTACGCACAGTGCCATTTGGGCTGTATCAGTAATTCACATTTGACTCGCGGTGTAGAGGAGCAGTGTGTGTCTGCGTCGTCATCATGAGGCATGTCGTGGAGCTTTGTAAACTGTGTTCTAATTGCTCCCCTTTGGGCTCTACCTCACAGTTCCTGATACAGCTCCCACTGATGTCGGAGGTGGAGGCGGCACAAAGTCGGAATTAGTGATAACATGGGAGGTAAGTCATCTGTCACATTTTTACTGTTCTCGCCATCGCCCAGTAATGGTTTTGCTTAATTGTGCAGAATTGAACAGAGCGATTTTATGACCCACATTAGAGCAAGACACCGCTCCTCGCCACGGCTTTGACACACACGGACACATTTTTCAAGCCAAATGCGGGGACAGAGAGCACTTTCTCTCACATTTTTTGCACTTAAGCCAGAATTTCATAGCTGCACACGTGGGAGAGATAAGTGAAATAGTTACTCTGAGAGTTTCTGTTATAGTTTCACTGTGTAGCCTCGTATGACTCATGTTTCATAGACATAGAGTGCACGTGGATTACCATAACTATAGGACCTTCAGTGCCCAGAGAGAACCATTCATTGTAAGGGGAGCATATGCAAATTCCACACAGAAAGGCTCATGAGTCCCAGACAATGTTAGACAGGAGTGCTACCTGCTCTGTCACTGTGCACCCCTATAATATTATGTATTTTTTCAAATTTCAAATTAAAAAGATAACAAAATGCACTATATTGCATCACGTGGTAAAGTGATGAAGTTAATTTGTTACGTAGCATTACTAAAAATACAATTATGCATTAAGTACATTTTTGTTTTGTAGTGTCTAAAAGCTGTGTTGCTAAACATACATGGGACTACTCCCCAAAGACAAAACGCAAAACATCTAGAGTCCCATGTCACATAAGACTGTGGCTGACTATAGAGGGTCATTAACTTAAATTTTTATTAAAAAGTTAAAGTCAGTAATTACTGTATTCATCCCTGGAATCGACAGCCTTGTATTCCCTTGCTTTTTTACCCATAACACAGCAGCACTTAATATTCCAGCTTGGTAACAGCACGGTGACAGTCTGGCAAAAAGACAATGATAAATAGACCTTAATTATTGTCAGTTTTAAGAACTTACCAGCCTTGCATATTTTTTGGTTGTATGAATGTAACTGTCTACAAATTCAGGTAAATATATGAAAATTACACATTACTTAATATATTATATAACACTATAGTGTAACCTTATTACCATACTGTCATCATGCTATTACCAAGTTAGAATACAATGTGTTACCTACAAAACAAAACCATAAATAGATTAAATGTTTAAATCTAGCGTTTGATATGGGAGATTGGGGTGGGAAAAAAAGCGCTCAGACGGGCCTGTGTGTTTCTCCGTCTGTATGCCTTTTAATATCACTATAGTTTTGTGTTTTGCTCCTAGCCCGTCCCTGAGGAGCTGCAGAATGGCGAGGGCTTCGGCTACATCATCGCCTTCAGGCCGGTGGGCACGGTCATGTGGACCAGAGCGGTCATCTCCACTCCGGGCGTCTCCCGCTACACCTTCCGCAACGACACCATCCCCGCATTCTCCCCATTCGACGTTAAAGTGGGGGCCTACAACAACCGCGGCGAGGGCCCCTTCAGCTCCATTGCCACAGTGTTCTCCGCCGAGGAAGGTAAGGCACTCGCTTCACAAACGGAGCTTAAACGCACACTAATCTCCCTTCTTACTTCTGTGACCTTGAATAGCGGTGATGTAATAAATTTCTCTTCCGGTGCCGCCACTTCCTTCCCCTCTCAAGAAGTTATCATGCTGCTAGATTACAGGAAATCCTAGTAGACACTTACCACACAGCGCTGTCAGGGAGGTATCTGGTTAATTGAATTTGTCAGGCAGATAGTCTTCCCTTATGTCACTCAGCAATCCCATTAAAAACAGAACTGGGGAAATAGCTTTGCACTGAAACCTACAGGTCTATTTTGTGCCAAACTTACTTATTGCTATTAGTATGTGCAATGGTGTTGGAGAAGTCATAGGGATTCTCACTGCTGCTCTATTTCTGCAGTCCCCAGTGTGGCTCCTAAGAGGGTTATGGCTCAGAGTGTGTCTGCAGTGCAAATTGAAGTGATGTGGGAAGCGCTGCCTGCTGTCCCCGAAAGAGTGCTGGGATATGAGGTATGCAACACACAAAAGTATTTCTTCTTCCTCATTTGGTAATAAAGTGTTTCCCATGCGGCTCAGCTTATAGGCTTCCCTTTAATTATAGAGCTCCTGATGTCATGTGACCTGTTTGCTCATTCTACCCACTAGATTGGCAGAAAAAAAGAGAATAAGATTAACTGAGCTGGATCCCCTGTTAATAAAACATTTATGAAGCTTTATGTTACAAAACTTAATAGAATCAATATCCTTGAGCCTTATCATCCTCCATGAAAAACTTTTACAAACTTAAGTTTACAAGGATTATCTATTAGCTCTGTACAGCACTTCATTCTCCAGGGTCACTAAACAGCAAGGTGCTTTTTAAGCCTGTAGGTCTATGCACAGAGGGATACTTGCACCAACAAGGTTTATTATTGTAATTATTCTGAGCTACTTTATAAACCGTGATCTGGCTTCACATTTGAAGTGGCTCTAGAGAAAGTTTCTCTTTTAAATGGCTGACTTTTAGAGATAAAATTAACAATATACAATAATATGCTATTTTATACTGTGGTTTGATTGCTTGTGTTACTGAATGTCTCAAGACAGTAAATAATACTTTAAACAGAAGGACCTTAGCCTTAGCTGTGATGCTATGACTGTGAGGGATCTGTCATTTCATATGCTACAGACTGGATGATTCGAACTGTGTCAGTCCAACAGTCCTTTTGTAGCACAGTATTCTCTATTACGTTGCGTGCTCTTTACATCCACAACCTAACCATTAAACAGTTTTTTCACAATAAAAGAAAATGCCAGCTGTTAGCTAACCATCTACTATCTGAAGGTTTCACTTTAGGGTCACTTACCTAAACTGTGTTTCATTTTGCTTAGCTCCACTTCACTAAACCAGGTTTACTTTCTAAATGGTGCAACTGAGTTTTAATGAACACATTAGCATTAGTCTACGTTTAAATTAAAATGTAATTTAACCTTGTTAGCCCAGGGATATTAACAGAGGGATTGTATTTTGTAACATTCTCTGGTCTGGGGAGGACACTACAGTGAAGATAGGTAGGAACCTATTTTTACTTAAGTTTATCCAAGCTTTTAGCAACATGATAAAAAATACAGTGAAATCTCTTCTCTGCACTAATTCCAAAATCAAGTACACATTTATTGATAAAAATGTCTTCCTTAGTTTTATGTTTAAGCACAAATTCTGTATAAGACAATGTGTCTGCTGTTTAGATTTATGCTAAATAGCCATGTGCTTTTTGGTTTTTATCTCACAATCTGCTGTATTTATTCCTTTTGTTCCACATTTTTAAGAATTAGTATGTTGTATGTCATTTTCATATTCTGTAGAAATGAGTCTCACTATGGGTAGCATTAGTTAAGGTTAAGGGTAGCATTCAAATTCACCTAGTTCATTTGACTTTAGCTCACATGACTTACGTGAAACTTCATATTTAGCTGTACTGCTTTTGAACTAAACCATTTTTGTCCCACTCCCAGTGGCAGGACTCATCTGGGTCAGCTTTATTGGGCTCCATGCGCCACTTCCCCTTCTGAGTGGCTGAATGGTCCCAGTGTGCCTGTACATCTGTTTTATTGTTTGTTTGGATAACCAGCATGCCTGTAAATGTTTGAAGCAGAAACCAGTTTGGCGAACATTTTATGATGTCTTGAAGAATCATTTTATTGAGTCTAGAAGGCCCTTAACATCTCAAACCAGAAGTTATAGGGAGGTATATTAAAGTACAAAGGAGAATTGGGCTAACTAGAGGCAATATGCAGTATTAACTGTAACATTATGACCACTGACGTTGAAGTGAATAACACAGATCCTTTTGTCCCACCATATCCCATCAGTCAGTAGGTGGGATATTTACTAGAACCATCTGTTTGTCCTTGAAGGAAGCCACAATCTTCAAATTTAAAGGTGGCATGTACAGTTTAATGCTAGTTTTTACCTAACACTCCTCCTTTTTTTTGAGCGTGCGAACAGCTTTTTTGACTTTCACTGAAATGTATAGGTCTTTCTGAAGTACCTGTGCACACGGTTAAAAAACTACAAAAGTAAAAACTGTAAGAGCCAAAAAAGTATATCAATAGTAAGTATCACTATTTCTTAACCTTGGAGAGCATGAGGTCAATAGAAAGGAGAAAGGGTTCCCTGAAGAGTTAATAAAGAAGAATAACTGGTGTTTGGAAAACCTGACCTCAGCAGCGGAAGCAGCAAAGAAAGCTCCCTAAAATGGACAAACAACAAGTGCAGCTTATCCTCAATCATTGTGAAGACTGTAATTATTGCACTGAGGATAAATTATATAAGACTCACAGACAAAAATGTGTCTCCAGCGGTACAAACCAGATCCCAGTCTAGGGTTGTGTGGTGTAGAGCAGCCAAATAAAGAAACACAGCAAGAAACACAGAAATTTATGTAAATGCATGTATGTAAGTACAATAAGAACACCTTACAATATCCAATTGCTACTCAAAAGCCACCCAAATCCCGCCCAAATAATAAACTTCAATTTGAATATATACTACAACACTATATGCAATGGAAAAAAATATGTTAAAGACTTTATATCAGGCAAATACCCTGGGCCTGATGTGTTATAAAAATTAAATCAAGCCCCTGCTGCACAGGCGACAGATTGTCGCACACATGTACACATGCTACACAACTATACAAACACACACAGCCACAACCAACTAAATGTATTTTATGTAATCACTAAAGAGTCTAGTGTAAACTGACAAAAAAAATATTCCCTTACCTTCAGAACAAGTGATGTTTCTGGGGAACATGAAGAACATCTGTCGCAACATGAAGTATATGTAGTCAGAAGGGAGCCAGTTCAGGTGGATAATACATTGATGAATCAAATCTCTCCAGCAAATGCTAGGAAGGTTTATCATTTAAACTCTGATTTCTGTTGCTATACTTGCAATGGGCTTTAGAATCATTGCCAGGAACTGAGGTAATCCAGGCTTTAAGCTCAGGGTCAGTTTTTTTTAATATTTTCCCCATTTTGGCATAATGCTAAAAGTGAAGATACCAAGCCAAAGTGTTTCAAAACTGGCAATGGCAGCTTTTTTGTGACCAATCTGAGAACATCAATTACACATCGATATATGATTGACAATAAAGAATAGCCAATGTCATTCACAGTGGTAAAGACATCAGCTCCCCTCCACTCTAATGCATTTAATTCATCAAATACCAGCATACATCTAAAAGAAGTGATCACAGAATTGTAAATGAATTTAACAATGTTCACACAATACTTTGAAAATACAGCCAAAAGTAGCAAAAGTAATGTACACCCACCCAATTTTATTTTCCCACTAAGATACCATCAAAGTAGCCCAAAAGTTGGCCAACCTGGCAAAAGTTTTCCAGCTTGGTCCTGGTCTGGCCAATATATCCACCAAATTCTTATCTTATAATAATAAGTAACAGTAACACAGATAAAAATTTGTAAAAATTTCTTTTTTTTGGATTTAAGTTGTATTTGACATTTTTTAGTGCATGGTGGCAGAGTGGTTGGCGCTCCTGCTTCACAGCAAGAAAACTGTGAGTTTTTCCGACTCAAACATCCTCGGTCTACTTTCGCTTTTCTGTGAGGAGTCTGCATGTCCTCCCCATGTCACCGTGGGTTCTCTCAAACAGGCTTTATTCTCTTCTCTTTTATTCTACTAAGTATTGATAAAGATATTATATTAATTAATATACTATTCTTTAGGTTTAATGTTGGACTATTTTTCCAGGACATACCTGCGCTAAAAGAATAACTCAAAACAGACCGGCACTTAAGGCTCTAATTCTTGGCTTCCTCACTCTTTAAAAAACGATTTGCTGCTGCTTTCCTTTCGGCTGATAAAGGTGCAGGTGAGGAGATATTTGAAAAAACAAACAGGCTCATTTACATCTTGCTTTGGGACATCTTAAATATTTATACATCTGGTATTACATGACATAAAAGTCAATAAATAATTCAATCAGAATGTCCGCCTTGGGGGATACTCTGTGATTCCAACACTCTTAAATGATTATGTTTCATATGTGTTTTAAATTAGCTCTGTGTAACATAATCATCAGAATTCTAAAAGTGTAAGGCAATATTGTAGTGCATGTGTGAATATGTAAAACAGTTATGAGTTATGTGTCTGTCAGCAATAATTAAAGCACCATACTGTTGGTGGCCTACTGGTATTCAAGCGCTTAAATCCACTTGAGGACTGGGCTCATAGAAACGGGCTGTGATTTAAAAGGACAGTGTGGCCAGTGCTATGGCAACTGCAGAGCTTTGAGCCGAGGGCCAGAGGTGACAGATATTGAAAGAGTGCCAGGGGGAAAACACACCAAAGCACTCTCTGCATTCGTCAAAAGGATGAGGGATTTATTTTGCTCTGCGTCGGCTGTCGGTGCAGTGAAGTGTAGAGGTCACTCCATGATATTACTGCGCTTAAAAGGCAGGTTTATGGAGAGCTATGACTGCAGATGGACATTTATGCGAACATTTGTGAATGTTTAATTTTAATCCATAGTTTTTATATTACTTTCTCAGGGTAACGCCCTGTCTATGTTCCTTTATCTCCCACAAATATGACTGTCCTTTACTGCCGGTTCTTCTGCTGTTTGTTGTTTTTGTACCATGGGCTTAGGTTCTGTAACTTTTGCTTTCACAGTACACTTTTTAAAAGTGGACTATCAGACTCCCCCTGTGTTTACTGTTTCATGAAAAAGGGGGGCGTGTCCCCTGGAGACAGATTTTATTGTGGTGAATGTATTGTCTCTTTAGTGACATTTCTGAACTGGAGAAATACAATAATCAGACCAGAGTAGGGCCACTAGACATCTATTTGTCAGTGACTATCCTGGACACATCTATTGCACAGACTGGGAGTGGATCCTCATTCTGTGGTTCTCCCTGAGGATATTATATTAATACAAACAGCTGAACCTTCTATTGCAAGACATGATTTGAATCACTATAACGGCCATTAGACTTAATGGTTGGCTTCACAGGCAAAGGCGGTGGCATAACAATAAAAACAGAGCTATGCAAAATCTAAAACAATGTAATCTATTAATTTTATGTTTTTAAACCCGACCAATATCTGTTTTGTCTGTTTTTCTTCCTCTGTTCACTCTTCTTTGTGTTTTTAATTGGCTGTGAGTTCCTGAATTTGGTCCAAGAGTCCAAACTATCAGTAAACACTCTTTCACACTACAAACAAACCAGACTTTGGTTCAGTTGGGTCCAGACTGAGACCACCTCTTTTTGCCAATATTTTACCAAAATGGAATAAAGTAGTAGCTGTCTAAGTTTAACCTTGTTGGTGCAACCGCACCAGAGTGAAGAGAGTTGACTGAGTTAACTTGAAACCTGTTTATGAAACAGAAGACTGTTAGTTGGACTGGTCTGAGGAGAACCCCTCACTCAGGTTTAAACTCAATCTCAATCTGGGGAAAGAGTGATTTCAGTTTCATTATTTGCTTTTTCAAGACAAAAGCAAGAGTGGAGATTGTTTTTCTGTGGCGGGCCGGCCAATAATAATGATTTTTTTTCTTTCTGGGTCAGTTATCATATGACCCATTAATGCCCTGTTGATATGACTGGCTGCTCCAGAGGATGTGCATCAGTAATTTAACTCCACTAGTGAAAAATGTATTATTCATCATTGCTTCCTCCTTCCACTTGTGTAACACAAACAGCATTTCAGATTTCATGATAAAATATGCATTCTAATAATTTGCTGGAATGGTTTCTGTGTAAAAAACGGTGGTTCACATTCATTTTTAACATCTTTAGCAGGTTTATTGTCAATTGAAAAATGAAACCAAAGAAAAATGAGAGATACGGTTAAAATATGCACACTGAATCATTTGAAAACAGAAATGTATAATTGTTGTTGTTTATAATTCTTGGAGGATATCTGATAGCAATATAATAATAATTATTATTATGATAGTAGCAACAGCATGAAAAGACAAAAAGAGGCTTTTTTTTACAGCTCAAGCATCACTCAGCAACAACATTCATCAAAGTAATGTAGTGATTGACAGGTGTGAAGGCCCACCCCTTTTATTTGGGCTGCATTTATTTAGCCCAGAGGCTTGAATTTGGGCAAATAACAAACGAAACTTAATTGTTAATGAGAGCTTCTCTTTCTCTTCAAATCTTTAAGTTGGACCAACACTTTTCCCTACCCTCTATTGCTTGTCTCTTGAATAAACCCATGTGAGAGTATGAGAAAGCATAGTGTTGCTCTAACTGCGTCCCAAGTGTGATGTTACAGTGTTAACTATTGATCCATTTCAATGCATTTGTTAGCCCACCCACCCAATATCACCAGTTTCACCAGCCCCCACAGGATGGACGGCAAGCTGCATGTCATTGTGGCTGAGATAAAGATAATGTAACAATTTGAGAGAACTAAACATGGCACAGCTAAATGACACTGATAAAAAAGCAGAAATGCATAGTCACCACTACAACATACAGAACATTAAATTGTAATGTATTTTATTTGTTTTTTTGTAAACAATGGCATTTCCATAGCAACATGTACATGCTATTCTATCGTAGAACCTGCTCTGTCTGCAGCGCTAGTGTCTGTAGCTTAAGCTGACTAAGTCTAAAAGCCCCGGCAGAACAGTGACACTGATTAAAAGGCCACTGAAAGTTTTTACTGCAGCTGGGACTGTTTAATCCAGATATCCAGATAATGTGACAAATATATTTTTAAAGATATTACAGTGTAAGCAGGATTTTCTTTGGAGAATTTGAAATAATCCTTTCTTAATGGAAAGCCCGTTTATTTCACTCCTATGACCATCTGGAACATTGTCAAAGTGTGTGTATCTGTAACATACATTAACCTTTGACTGCATGTTGTGCCACTTATTTTTGTATTATATTCTGTTCTACTATACGGTCAAAAAGAAGAGTATAATGTAACTTTCTCCATCAGGTCATGTACTGGGAAGATGACACCAAACCAGATACCATTGGCAAAGTGCGCATAACAGGAAATCACACAGCGGCCAATCTGACAGGGCTGAGAGCGGACACAGCCTACTACCTCTCCGTGGCAGCCTTCAACACGGCCGGCCCTGGGCCCCAGTCAGCGCCCATCAACACCACCACCAAGAAACCACGTGAGTGTGTCCCCCAAGGCACGCCCCTGTACACTCCTTAAAACGCTCATCCTTCATGTGCCGCGTCACCTCTCTCACACAGCACTGTTCAGTCTGCAGCGTGATAGGCATAGCATTACGGAGGCTTTGTTAGCGGCTCATTAAATGAAATCTAACAAGAAGCCTTTCATTTTCAACTAAAAGAACCAGTAAGTCAGGGTGCTATGTGACTGTTCCACTGACAAGACAAGGAATTAAAAAGACCTTGCTATTCATGCTGCATTTGAAATTTGAGGATTTTGTTTCCCCACATATCCTGTACTGTTTTTATACACACACTTTGTGTACTACACACTTGATACACTCACAGTATACTATTCCATTACACTTGGAATCATAAAAGTGTATTTCCACTGGATACAGCTCATAGTGCCTCGTAATAGACATAGAGGAAATATGGATTTTTGGCTAAATGGAAAAAAGCAATATAGTATAATACTACTTTGTCTTAATTTGGAATAAGGCCCCGGTGCTGTCTCTGTTTCTTATTGGAATTGAATTGAGATTAAGAGGCATATCATTAAGAAGGGCACCTGGAGTCTATAGAAAAAACACAGCTCTTTTATGATTCATTAATTCATTCATTATCAAACTGTTATTCTTTACAGTCGTCGGTAATTGCAGGGCTAACACTCTGGCATTCTCTAGGAGCACCTGCCTTTTTAATGGAAACCAATTTGTCTCAAGTGCACCAATGAAAATTACTACATTACTATATATATATATATATATATATATATATATATATATATAAATATACATACTGTGTGCTATAAGGCAGCAGTGCTAACTACTCTGCCACCTGTGAACAATTCACCTACATCCTCCAGTGAATACAGTGGAAATACGCTTAGCTCTCCGTAACCATGGTTTTTTACCAAGCAACTGTTACCATTCTTGCCAAGCTCAGAGAAGCAGTGTAAGTAAAAGCTGTGTGTGAGTGGTTTTGTGTCAGCAAATAAGCACCTTTTGTTTCATTCATTTTATCATGCAAACATTTGAAAATCCCATACATAAAGGTTTCTTACAGTTTATTTTTGTTTTAGATGATGGATGCATTGTTTATTCTTAGGCAGTATTTTTCTACCAGCACACCAGTGGCCATAAATGAATGAGGCAATCTTAAAAAATTGACTGACTCTTTTGTTTTTAAATGTCTGAACACTGAACTTAAGTGTTCTCAATGCCAGTCAAAAGCCGACATTGCACATAACAAGTAAGTCAGCATCAGGGTGTGCTTTAGGTTTCTTCCAACTGATAAATATTTCTTTGCAGTGTGTGTATGCCAAAGCGCTCTGTAAACCTAAAATGAGTGGCAGCACAACCATGAACGGTGCAGTGTTTTCTGTCAATCAACCAAATGTTGTTGCAGATGCAGATTTGCATTACGTGAGATCCTATTGATTTTACTGTTATACATTCACGATCTTACACCCTTCTCTGGTCACATAAAAACATGCTGTAGCATTACTAAAACCAGATCAGGTATAAATAAAAGCTTATGTGTGAAAGGCATATTGTTTAAAGTATGTTTACCTTATATTTCTGCTCATGTTTGTTGATTCCTGTCCAGCCCCAGACCGGCCTCCTCTCAATATACAATGGACCATGGTTGGCTCCACACTCTCACTGCACTGGGATCCGGTCGTTGCCACGGAGACAGAGTCGAAGGTCACAGGGTACTTGGTAGGTCCCACTTACTTGAAACCTTGAAAACATTTATTTCTTAAGAGTGTGTATGCTTTGAGACACATTTTTGGTGTCTTTTTTTTTGGTGTCTGTTAATAGCACTTTGTCTTCCTTATACAATTAACATATTATAAACACTACATGGATTGTATGTCTGATGATATTATAAAATTGTGCGTAAAAGTGCTTCTGTTATTGAGATTTGATCTTGCAGAAAAACTTTTTGTGAAAAATGTGAATGCTAAAAATCTATATTATTATATTCCATGTAACAAGAAATCACACTTTGCATATAAAATAATTGTCCAATCAAAAATTTGAACTAAGCTGATGTGGAACAAAATGTTAGGGGCAACAGTGCAACCAGAGGAAGTAGTCTACATATATTTCAATTCAGTTAACCTTAAACAAGTCAGAGCACAGGTGCCAAATCCATATGTATATACCTCTGGTTCCTCAAAGTGGTGTTATAAGCAGTAGTAATAAACATCAAGTGATTTTATAGTTTACACTGCTGTAGCCTAAATGCTTAAAAAAATATCTAAATATTGAGCAACTCACCGCACAAATGTCACACGCTCTCAGTCAGCCATCGCAGCTAATTGCCATTTGCCATTTGCCAAAACAATCTTGTTAATGCCACTGAATTGCAATGGTTCGAGTGACCCATGCATGAGTTGGCTTAAATGTAGAATGCTTACACAGGGCAGAGTGATCCAACTAAAAATCAATTTCAATATAAGATCTGCTTGAATCAACACAGAAATTCACTCTTTGCAAATCTAAATAATTGTCCAATCAAGGTTTTAAACTATATTGTTGTGCAACAAAATGTTAGTGGCAACAGTGAAACCAGGATTCAGGAGATTGTTTCTGTTCATATTTAAATTTAGTCATACTTTCACAGATTCAGATAGCACAATATTCTCATGTAGCGTTGTTTTTGTCCATTGGTCAGAAGTAAATCATCACTTACAAACTCCAGGAGTACTTGTTAGTTTTTTTTACCATTGAATCAACTAACTTAACCCTTTGTCGCAGGTTCTGTTGAAGAGGCACCGCTACAACGACATGACCACTATCCTGACGACCAAAACCAGTGCGGAGCTGAGCCTGTCTGCCTCTGACAACTATCTCATTCAGATCAAGGCGATGAGCGAGGGCGGCGAAGGTGTGGGCAGCGAACCAATCCACATCCACAAATTAAGTGAGTTTGTTGCCTTCTCCTCTGCATATCATTTCCTCTCAGCCACTGATGAAGCTTAAGTGAGAATTCAATAACTCCGAAAAGAGCATTTAATTTGGCTCCGGTGCATCCCTTTGCAGCCATGTGTAATAGACTTACTCGCAGGAGGGCAACCTTTTTAGAAATGCGTGCGTGGTGTCATCCATCTCTGCCATTGGGTTATTATTCCTTGTTGACTGGCTGCACAGCGCCGCGGCATATAAAGCAGCTCGGTGCTCCCGTCCAGCTGCTGTGCCAAATTGGGAGGCGGTTCAGTTTGCTGCTCCGCTCTCTGATCTGATACAAACTTTATCTTTCCTACGTGCATAAGTGTCTTCTCCTGTTGAAAGTCAGTAAAGGGAAAAGACCACTGAAGGATTTTGATTTATAATGGCTTGTCATTAATGTCAAGGATACTTTTGATTGAAGGGGTATTTGTGCTTGTCAAGTGTAAAATATTGAAAGCAAAGGAGGCCATGTTTTCCATTTATCTGTAATTGAATTGAGTGAAGCGAGGCTGTTGATATGTTGATTGCAGCAGATGTCTCTTCCCACGAAGGACAATACAGTAAGGGCTAAAAATGAGGTTAATTTGAGTGTATCTAAGGCAGGAGAAAAAAGATGAATACAAATATAAAATAAGTACAAAAATAATGAAGACTCACCTTTCAGTTACAGCCATCACATTAGCAGTCAATCTACCGATGCACTAAAAGCTTTAGTTCAACTGTATGTTGGCTGCTGTGTTGTTTACCATTAGCAGATGCAAAAAAAAATAAAAATAAAAAAATAAACAGAACCAAAAGGGCTTAAGTGACATTTCACTAACACTACCTGAGGAGCAAAAGAATGGCTAATAATTCAATACTTCTAAATGATGAAATATACTTACACTTAGATGACAGACCACTTATTATAGAGTATTTGATCAATTATTTAAAAGATATAAAATTTAAAATGTCTTTTAATTTATTAAAAAGTCGTATACGGCTTTTTGGCATTGGCAACATTAATATTGATTTAGCTCCTGCTTCAACGAGTGGAAGTTAGTCCAGAGTCTTTCTTCGTATATACAAAATCAAATAATTGTATTTATTAAACTTTTAACTATGTCAAAGAGCATTCAAATATCCCAACACAAATTGTTATTTTAATATGCAAAATAGTTATTGCATTTTATATTTTTTCGAATATCGTGCAGCCCTAGTAAAGGTGTTTGTTACAATTGTTAATGTAACATTGGATCCGATTGAATTTTAGCCATCCATCTGCAAAACAATCCTCAATTGTAATGTAAAGCTCTTGAGGTAACTGCTCACTGTTGACAGTGTGTTTTTGTGCTGGTTGTGTTGCAGGTATGGGAGCACGTGGCTCAGGAGCAACCCGCCTTGGCCCGTTGTACCTCTGTCCAGTTGTTATCAGTGCACTGCTCAGCTCCGTCTGGTGATACCCAATCAAAACCCCTCCCTGCTCCGGTCTCTGCAGTCAGCCTTCCCCGCTCTGCTGCTGGACCTACTCAAGGCCCATGCTGGGGTAGAATGGAACAAGCTGCACCAGATTAGCACTAACAGGACCACTGCTTTTTAAAGAACCATCAGATTGAGACAGGATGAATTGCTTGTTTGATATATATTTTCTTTCGGTATTTCTTCTTCATCAAGTGCCACCCTTTAGTTTTCTCCTGACGTCTACATGACTTCTAGTGTCCGTGCAGATGCTAATGCCTTAATATCCATTGTGGTCACCCAGTCTGTACCAAAGTAGAGACAGAGGCTGCTGCTTCATGCTTTTGACCCTTTAGTGAAAATGAGTACATGTTGCAAAAACAAAAAAAACATATAATTCTAATTCTAAAATTGCCTTTCAAGTTTGACACTAAAGTTTAGTTTGTGTTGTTTAAAGTGTGGCTGTACAAGGTGCTTATCCATAGTGAGTGTATGACCTTAAATGATGAATGCGTCTAGAGGATCTTGCTCAGAGAGTAGCATGTCTTGAGAATGACAAGTGATGCTGCGGTGCCCAAGTTAAACCATAGTCTATTTAAAAAGATAGACGTGGCCACATCACTCCCTGTGTGTGAGTAGAGCCTGCATGGTGACCATGACTGAGTTCTTTGTATTCTTAAGGTTTCTTTGTGCAGGAGCAGTGCAGTACTGGTCAGCCTCCATTGTCAAAAGGAGTATGAAACATCCTAAATAAGAGTACCATACCACTTTGGTAACCTCTGCTTTTGGTTTCTACAGTGTGGTGTGGTCACTTAGAAGTAAAGCTAAACCCTGCAGTCTATTAATTGGACGATAGACAGTACTCAATACTGCTACTACTGTAGCTCTCTGAATGTAAAGTTCAGAAAGCTAGGAATAAACCAGAAATAATGTCTTCTATTAGTCATTATAGCAGTATACAGCTACACCTCCAGCCTGTCACACAAATGAGGATATACTCTTTTGTTTTTATTCCAATCAATAGCAACACATCCACGTTTTTTTTCAAGTTTGATTTGAATACAATTTATAGCCCATTGATGTGAAACTGACATTTTGCCCCGACCTCGACCATACTGCTCAGAAGAAATGTTAGTTTTAGCTTAGAGGAAAACAGTGAGAAAGGGCTTTGAGAAAATCAAAATGACTCCCATTCAAGACGTTATGGTCTTTCCATTTCCATATTCATTGATAAGATAACAATGAAATTATTGTGGTTGTACTCTGAAGGATAGTTTAACTAAGTTCAGAACTGCTATGCTTATGCTTCTAGCCCATTTATCCACCAGAATATGATTGGTAACTTAAATTGAACATGGGTGTCTGGTCTACATTGATGATATTGTATTCCAGAATTCATAATGCACAGTCATTGAATTTTCAGTCAGAAATGACTATAAATGTGTTCACTTTAGCTAATGTTGTTTTATGTATATTTCAAGCTGTTTTCGAAGCATTACCAGCTTAGCTCGACCATCAAAAATAGGGCATGATGACCCTTCATTGTAGGTAATATAGCTCTCACTGTGGATAAGTCTCTCATTCAAACATACTTTGAAACATCTGCACTCCCACTTACAGTATACAGTTAATAACTCCAACCCACTATTATCTCAAATTGTCCAGCTTGTGCCAACAGAAGCACCTCTAGCGTGCAGACACTTCCGAAGATTTGTTCACTATATTAAGTCTGCAAATTGATCAACGGCGCCACTTATCTCCATGCATTGAAATAATATTACGTCTGCGCTGCTCAAGGCCCTCCACAGTATCTTGATAGATCCTGGCATTTTGCTCCCTATCTCATGCTCCTCTAAATAATAAATGCCTATCACAGTCCGCATCCTCAGTCTGGAGGAAAAAAGCGGGGATTGTAGAGAATAGAGATGTGCAGTGTTACTGTGTTGGGCAGGTCCCATGGGTACTGCTCCTCGTCTACATTTAGACCACCCCTGTTCTAGATACGTAGATCATATTACAGTGTGTACAGTCCCCCCGATGACCAGCCGGCCCGGTGCACAATGGAGGATGGGATAACAGTGCCTTCAACACTGCTAGGTTCAAAGGACGGAAATATTGAGTTGCTTTTTTTTTTTTTTGTATTTTTTGTTTTTTCCAATGTAATGCAAAAATAGTAGAAAGGAAACTCAATGGCATACTGCAAAATAGATGTGGCCAAAATGACAAATTTCTAACATGTGGTGAGTGTCTTCACAGTTTGAGTTTGAGTTTATGTATTTAAAACAAGGACAATACATATTAATGAACATATATATGTAAATATGCAAGATTATGGCCAACGGCTAATTTCCATCTTTAGTCCCTTCGGCAGGCACAGACAGCGCATTTTGTGCCTAATAACAAATAACAAAATCTTCCATTTGCGTTAGCAATTACACATGATATTTCTGATAACAGCAAAGGAAAATGGAACACAACAAACAGCAATTAACTTTCAAGGCCCTAAATATATTAACTTACCCCTCAGATGTCTATTTATTCTATTTAGTCTTTATTCTATTTAGAAACACCAACAAAATAAGTTACAGTTTAAGTTATGAGTCATTAGGAGCCATTTCTCATGCTAGCTAACTCCTTCAATACTGAAAATTACTTTTAAACAGGAATAGCTTGTTGGCACTTCACGCCCTGAAGACTCAATTTTGCAAAATTTTGATGCAGCCGACGCAGGCAGTGATTAAGTGCATTCTTAACTGTTGCTTTAACTAATCAAAGAGAGAAAGAAAGTTGAAGTCAACTGTAAATTGTCAAAAATATCTTTTAAACCTTGAATGCATATTTTGTACAATATAACATAACGTGTACCTTGAGCATTAGGCTGCCTTAGTTGTTATAGTAAAATAAAGTTTAAATAAACAATAATTGAAGCAAATTGTGAAAGCTAATGCTAGCTAACACATAAGATATGGAAGACAACTCACCTTGTTGAAAACTAAACCACAGTTGTTGTCAAGCCTCTGGAACCAAGGTAGTGAACCCTGCCTCTGACAGATATGTTCTGGCTCCAGACTTTTGTTTTTCATGTGTTGTTTAAAGTAGAAGGACATCTAGAGAATAAGATAACTGCTTATGTTTGCTGCCTCAAAAGCAGTTGAAAATTGCTCTTCTTAGATAATTAAGGCCCATGTCCAACATATGTGGTAAGTTTCTGTTCGGATCTTTCTATTAAAACATTGTTAATGCAATATGGGCTTTCCTCCATCTCTGCCAGAGCTGCAGTTTATTTCCTACAATCCATCTGATTTTCTTGAGTCATCAGAATCATGTGACTGCAAACAAGCTATTAACTCTAAAATATAGTAATGTCAAACAACATCCTGACCTCTGCCCTTGACTGAAGGACACCTTGATGGCATTTACAATGTTAAAAATGAACAAAAACGTGGGACAATCTGATTGCTCAAGAGAGGATCACACATGCACTGTCAATTAATTAAGAGGCATTAGAAAAAAAAAAAACACATTTATTTGTCCATTTCTTCACAATGTGTTAGAAGGGTGTTGTTTATCCACATCTGTTTTTGCAGTGCTGTTAGCCCAGTTTAAAAAAAGGCTGACTTGATTAAATTTTCATTGGGAGCACCTAAGAGAAAAAGGTTAGAAGCTTTAGGAAAACTGTACTGGATTGAGTTCTACAATGGAAAGTTTGGTGCCAGTGTTTATGGTCTGTTATTATAAATGTATGAATGCATCCGCAGCATAATTTAAGAGCTATTAAGGCATCAGAATAATTGATGGCAAAAGCCTTGACTGGAAATGGAGTGAAATGTTTGGCTGTCATTTTAAACCCTGTCTAAACACAAAAGAAACTGTGGGAACTACATTTTCACCCAAGTAAAAACGTGGAAGGATACAGGCCACACAACTGCTACACATTATTGTGCCTTTTGAATATGTGGCTCTATATCCTCATCAATTTGAAGGCTGGCTCGGTCTGTATTTTGCACTCCTTACCCCAAAGTCAAATGAAAGCACAAGGAACTGATGCAAGGTGACTGTGCGTCCTCTCACAACTGTCTGAACAGGTGCGCAGACCCCAGAGGCCTCGTAAAAACGGCCCACATAATCACCTGTCCTCGCTGCTCCTCGACTGGTTTTGCAAAGCCTCGTGCCCGTTGATTTGACTGCTGCAGACCAGCCAATGGGATGTTGATTCTGGTGCCCCATTCAGCTGTGTGACTGACTGACAGACGTGTTCCTTCTACTGTCGTTGTGTTGTTAAAGTCGATGACATTTTAGGTGTTCTCAGCAGCTTCACTTGATACAAAACACCTGCAACTGGCTCCAAAGGCTCACTTCCCATTTTTCCACATTTTACCTTGGCTCTGGCTGTTTTTTGTTTGGTTTTTTTGAAGTGTGGTGGTGGAATGTCAATATGAGTTGGAGCAGCGACTGAAATGAAGGGGGCGGATGGTACTTTTCATTTTGAAAATGAAGACCACACTGGTGTCTGTCAGACACTGGTATTAATGCAATTGCATCTTTATTTTGAAAAGCGTAAGGCCTAGTCACACCAGCTTTTGACTTGACAATATCTATTTTGCAAAATCTTCAATAGACTTCTTTGCAAGCTTTCAGGAATTCATCTGGCTGTTCCGTTTAATAATATAGTTCATTTATAAAGGGTTTGTTGGAGGTTCAAGATTAATATGATTCTTAAATGCACTGTAAACCATGCATAAATAATTGTTATAAAGAAGCAATTACAAATTTATATGGGCTCACTGTTTGGCATGAAGAAGTTCCTGGTAGCCTAAGCAGCCATCCTAATTTTGTCCTGCCAGTCTAAGTATAGTATAGCTAAAGCATTAACGATTTTTTACAACTTCATTTAAAACCTTATAATAAGTTATATTAAATAAAGGACCTCATTATAGGACCTTATTATATGATATAGGTTTTGGCTGTTTACTGTTTTGTAAATGTTGAGACCTATAATGCTACATATTTTGTAGAGTCAGCAGTGGCCTATTTGACTTACTAGTTTTGTGGGAAAAGGTTACTGTCACAGCAATGCAGTTCAAAATAGTAGTATTACTAAAATATTTGAATACGTTTGTATGCCTTTTGTCTATTGGCATGGCATTTAACGAACTGTAAAAGTTGCAGAAATATGCACTGGCTATTAGTATAGGCATATAGTCAATTGTGCAATTGAGCCTATCTTTACATAGCATTATTTACATATAAAATCAGTAAAAATAGATGCTTCTATCTTCAATGTAGAATTGCCTCCACATAAAACACTAGGCTAGGAACTGCATTACAAGAATGAGCTCTTATTATTCTAATCCTGCTGGTAAATACATAACCCTAGACTGATGCTTACAGGTGCACTCATAACATGAGGGTCATGTCGTGTTGATTTTAAATTGCTCATAGTGAATGAAAGTGAGACATACGCTGATGTTGGTATGTCTCTCAAGCTTCATTTCCACTGGGCAGTACAGTGTGGGTCAGGTCAGGACGGGACAGTTTGGTGCAGATAACCCCCCGAAGAGGTACTGTATATGTTTTCACTCTGATGGGTCCAGAAGACTGGTGTCTGCTACTTCAACAATGACGTCTATTTGAGATATAAATCATTTACTGCATGAATGCAGTGTTTAGTTCCAAAGTGGGCTACATACTCTGGACTGCTTGGGACCCAGGCTGAGGGGAAGTCTTTTTGTAATGGAAATGCACCTTTATTGACCCGACCCTCACCATACTGCTCCAGTGGAAACGAGGCCTAAGAGCCATGTGATTAACTGGTGATTCTCCAGGGTGCTGCCTGTCTTATGCCATAAAATGGCTGGGATATGTATCAGAAACCCATGATTCAAAACAGAACAAGGGGTAGAAAATGAATGAATAATACTCACTTTGACTGAAACATTGAATGAAGTTTGTGTTTAGCTACTGTCCTGGTGTGACTGGGCCTTAGAGCAGCAGTGTGAGTGTTATGAAACTGTATTCATATTCACATTCATATACAAATAAGTAATAGCTCAAAGTTATTCATTTTCAGTACCTAAAGGTGTGACTCCTTTTTGAGTGTTTTCTTCGTTATTTAGTACCATATTTCTGCTAATATTCATATACAGATTAACAGACTGGAGCTATCAGTTTGAATGGCTCAAATGAACATATCTTCAGCTTTGGGTGGATTGGTATCTGTGCTGTCCCTGGTGCAGTGTAAATAGCTTGCATATATTTTTTAAACATGGCCATCGAAGACGACCTTGCTTTTCTATAGTGTGTCCTCTGACCTTAATACTGCTGTATTAATCGATGATCTCTGTGAGATACTGACCTGTAGAATGGCATTTTCATATTGAAAAGTAACTGTTTTGTCTTGTATACTAAACTTGTGCATGTTAATCATTGTTTGTGAATTTGTGTTGAGTTTTTTTCTAAAACTATACCTTAATAAAAATGTCTATTCCAGTTCAGAGTATTTTCTCTTTATTCATCATTCATCCTCACATAGACAGATAAACAAATATCATAGATATTCTGTTGTTGACACACGTTCTGACCTCAGTATTTATGTTTCATTGTGTTTAACTGTCACAATATTCTACACAATGCACCTTCAATAAGACCAACTTCAACAACCTTTACAAACAAACATGCAACAACATGTTTTCCAGTCATGCTCATGGTTGTTGAACTAAAAGTAGCTTGTTTTGCACCATGCTACAGTTGTGCGTAAAGAACACTTTTTTAGTTTCAATACAATTATTTTTACAAAGATTATAATATAAACTGTGATTACACTGGAAAAAATTTTGAACATGGTTTGAATAGATACCTTTGGAGGTAATTCATTTCCTACAGCAGATTGTTGTCAGTTGACTCAGAGTTTGGAGAAGCAGACAGGAGCAACGCCAAAAAGACCTAACTAAGTACTGCAGTAAATGTGGACACCAAAAGCTAGATATTAGGCACTTGCATTTTTTTTTTACCAAATTTGATCAGCAGTAAGTGGTGTGTTGAGAAATTGCCTTAATTTGAAAAAATATGCTTGAAAAAGGGAGCTAGAATGAAGACTATTTATGGGTAAGAGCAACCCAAGAAGCCTCAGTGTTTGTTTTTTCCCTTGTTTAGTTTTAGATTAACACAGCTCAGTAAGGTGTCCCACATTGTACTGCTTTGTCCTGCATTTGGTTTGTTATGATCTGGTCAGCTTAGTAATATGAGAAATGGCTTGTATTTTGGTTTGACAGCCACACTGAGGTACCACACTGTACTGGGGAGTGCTAAGTTGAATTATGAACTACAACTCAAATGTGTTTTTACAGCATGCAATGTTGTTGAACCACTCTGCCATCTATATTTACATTACATACATTCAGTACAGATGTCTGCCAAACTGACATAAATGTGTTTGAGCCCTGTGCTTCCAATTATTCATAAAACATATCGACCAGATGCACTCTCTTCATAATTTACTGTGGTGTAGCTGATGGTGAATAGTCGCAAAGAGTCCATTATTTCTGGTCAATTTACACACTGACACTTCCTGTCACTAAAAGACGTACAGCTCAGTGTAAAGTAGCTCTGAAGCTATAGGCTTATGAATAATTCAGAAATCACTTGTGTGCTTTTACAGATTGCAGGTGACAGCAGATGTGTAAATGAGATGTGTTAACTTTAACATTGTGACGTCACGAAATGTGCAGACTTCAACTTTCTCAGGCTGCACTGCAGGTAAAAGTGGACCACACAGATTTATTTTATATGTTATCCCACACAGTTGTTCAGCTGGAAGGCTCGTGGAAGGTTAGTGTTTATTCAATAAATGTTGGTCTTAATAACCTACATAGTAATTCATTTTGGCCTCTTTGCTAAACATTTGTTTTTCATTTGATCTGGAGATAACTATGTGAGTAATTTGGTGGGATGAGGATTTTTTTTTCTTTTTTCTAAAGGGTTTATACATGGGTTATTATGAGGAAGTTAACAGTTGGAAAGTCATTAAGCACAGTGAGCCCACATCCACCTTTCCATGTTCAGCCTCATTACTTTTATGCAACACTATGTAGCGTTTATGGTTTAGCGCATATTAAGAGGCTCTGAGTGTAACCACATCACTGCAAATAACCATCACATGTCAATAAGTCTCAGTATAATGTGTAAACAGTTGTGTTGATCTGGTAAAATATGTGTTCTCAGGAGATGGTAGCACTCAGACAGAGTGCTGTGAAAGACAAATGTGGGTGTTTTTTTAGTGAACTGGTGCTTCCTGCTTTGTTACAAGGGGTTTATGGTTTCTATTGCCAAAATGTTGCCAAAAAGTGTGATTTGTTGCATTTGTATTATGTAGTACACGTATAGACTATACAAATTAGCTGTATGTTTTCAGTGAACAGCATTCTGTGGTGCTTTATGTTCAACACTATTACTGTAGAAAATCAAATTCTCGTGCCATTAAGCAGTCCAGTAGTCCATATGTTTATTAACATGAGCTGAGCATTGCTGTCTCTCTGTCTGTGTCCCATGCTCACTGCACACATTGTTTTCGGGTCACACAGCTCTGGTTTCTTCTAGAGTTTAGTCTCTCACAAGTAAATAAACACTGAACTGTGACATGCTGCTTTTGAGTTAATAACATCTATGTATTTATTCAAATTAGCTGAATGTTCTTCAATGAAGAGTATTTTGGTGGTGCTTTATGTTCAACACTAGATTCCTGTGGGAATTGTCCTTTTATAAACAAGACTTCTATCATTAAACAGGGCCTTCTCAAATAGGAATTATGAGCTGATGCCAAAGAAGAAATGTTAGCAGCTTTCCTTGTGTTTTCTTAATGCCTGAACTGAGCATTACTGGCTTTCCTCCAGTGTCCCTTTCTCACTGCTCCCACCATGAGACAGCGCTGGTTTCAGGCAGAATTACCATCCTGAATAAGGTTGCAACATTATAATGTATTTTTGGCTGGATTTAGACTACAAGGGAACAAAGAAGACTATGGCAGGCCTGGAGTCCATCATTGGACTCATTTGGGACATCAGAAGCCTCCATGACTTGACCTGGACTTGCTTTTTGATGGCTTAGACTGGGACTTTGACTCATATACATTCACGAATTGACTCTCGGGGGGGCCCCCCCCCGTGGGGGGGGGGGGGGGGGGGCCACAACAAAACTAACGTAAAACAAAACTTTTTTTTTTTTTTTTTTTTTTTTTTTTGCCCTTTTGTCCTTTTTTAGGGGTTAGAAAAAAAAAAAAAAAGGGGAAGGGGGGGGGGGGGGGGGGGGGGGGGGGGGGGGGGGGGGGGGGGGGAGGATTAAAAAGGGATTTTTTTTGGGGAGGGGGGGAAACCGAAAAAAAAACGCCCGGTCCTTCGGGGAAAGGGGGTTGTTCCCCCACCCCAATAAAAGGTTGTCTCACCCTCAGCAGCAATAACTGCAATCAAATGTTTGTGATAACTGGCAATGAGACTTATGTGGAACTACTGTGGAAGATTTATTTATTTTTTCTTCTTTGTTACTTTTGTTACTTCTGCTGTGTTACTTTTACACCAGATTTAACTGGACACATACCAATAAGTTCAGCTTTTGTCTCATCAGTCCACGGAATCTTTTCTCTAAAGTCTTAGGGATCATCAGGATGTTTTTTGAGATGAGCCTTTATTTTCTTTTTGGTCAGTAATGGTTTTTGCGTTGGAACTCTGCCATTGATGCCATTTTTGCTCAGTCTCTTTCTTATGGTTGAGGAATGAACATTGACCTTAACTGAGACAAGTGAGGCCTGCAGGTCTTTAGATGTTGTGGGTTCTTGTTTGACCTCTTGGATGAGGCATTGCTGCATTCTTGGGGTCATTTTGGTCGGCTGGCCCCTCCTGTCAAGGTTCACAATTTTCTCTATTCGTGGATAATGTCTCTCACTGTGGTTGGATGGAGTCCTTAAGCTTTAGAAATGGCTCTGTAACCCTTCCCAGGCTCAATTACTCAGTTTCTATGTTTCTCATCTGTTCCTGAATTTCTTTGGATCGCAGAATCTCTTAATAAATAAAACCATCACTTGAAAGCTGCATTTTGTGTTTACTTGTCTAATATTTAAATATATTTGATGAGCTGAAACATTTAAGTGTGACATATGAGCATAAAAAAAAAAAAATCAGGAAGGGGAAACCACTTTTTCATGTCACTGTAAATCTGAGTAAATGCATTAACCCAGAGATTACCTGGCAATCATCCAGCGTGTATCTACCCCCAAAGCAGCAGGGATTGACTCCAGAAAATAAATGAGTGTGAACCGACACTGTATGATTGAGTTAAACTGAGCTGATCTGGCCAGTGTGAACAAAAAGTAAGAAATACCATTAATAGCAAGAAAGTCCTTTTTATTCAGTGAGAAGTAAACAGGAATACTTTCTACAACAGCAGTCTGTAGAGCAAAGGATTGTTGAGAATATAATCACCCGATTCATCAAAGCAGCGCTTAGCTCAGGCTTGTCTGCTGTGCATTTTAGCCTTCATTAGCCCCTTACAGGTGCAGCAGCCACAAAAATACAGCTTTTTTATTCCTGTCTAAAGGTTGACTTAACATTATGCACATGCCATGTGATTAGCACCTGTCTTTATGAATCAGCTGAGCTTTTTCAGTTGGTTTGACCCAGCAATGACCTCCCTGTTTGCTTTTCATACTTAATGAGAATGGTATTAATGTATTATCCATGCAAATGATCATCAGAACATGTAATGAGGAATCTATTAAAGCTGTTTTCTTTGAAAAAACTACGTTCATGAGTCAATGGTCTATTCTTGTTTCTGAGAGCGACACTTCCCTCAGCAGACACAAATGATTTCAGAAATGTGGTAATAAGCGCACCAGGAGGGAGGATGCTTTTAAATTGTACATTTGAAAAGAACGGAGAAGGGTTTTTGAAATAAAAGTTCACTTTTCAAATACAAAAAGTAAGTACTTCTAGTCACACTTTCCACAGTTAAAGATACAGGAAGAAATAATGAGGAATAACTGCCGCCACATCACAATGAGAAAATGAGACAGTGATAGTTTTGTTGGAATGTATCAGACTCGCAAATTCTGTTATTGTGATTGAATTTTCATTATTCAATTTTCCTGAATGTATTATACTTACATTTATTTATACGTATATTGCATTTATGACTATCTGTTCTGTTTCTTTGTAAATTTTTGTTTCTCAGCTCTCACCTGAATGGAATGTATTTAGAAACATAAAATGTAACTGTAGGTGAACTGGTTCCAAAATGAGATGCAGACTTGTGCAAACTCTTCTTGATTATGTCCTGGATGGCTGAGAACCTCCACAGACATCCTGGAGAGATGTAAAGCATCATAGTGATATACATCCCCTTTGAGTTCACAGTAACATTAAGCAATATCAAAATCTGTAATGACCAGATCTTTGCTTTGTGCTTTGTGCTTTGTTATTAGTGGCTTCATCCTTTTCCTGTCTTGTCCAACCTCTTTGCACTAAAAACAGCCTTTGGACATCCCTTAAAATTGAAAATCTGGCATCTCAGCAATCTGAAAATGAAATTATTTTATTGATTGATAATACTTTGTTGTCAGTTCATTCATTCATTTTCTACAACCTGGTCCCATTGGGGGTCCCATTTGTAGCACAAAATACAACATAATGTGGATAATGGAGTGCAATGTCTTTAAGAGCAGCTGCTCTGATACAGGGCACATTCCATCCAAAAACACTGTTGCGTACTTTCTGTGCCTCTAATTGTGTGGCATGTAGACAAGAGGCAGTCTCATGCATCAGAAACTGAGATGTCAACATACTGCGGGCAGGCTACAGGAATTTAGAAGGGCAGCTGGAAGCTGGCCGTGATGCTCTTCATGGGCAGAGTTTGCTTTTGGTCTTGGTGTAGCAACTGAGGCTAACAGAAGCTACATATCACAATATTTTAAAAAAAATACACTGACCGCAACACACACGGACTTATATATCACTCACTTCAGTGAGAAGAAACCGTGTCTGTTGAATACGCTTTTAAATGCATTAAGAGTGTTTTCAACAGAGTTAGTTTGCCCATCGATAACTTACCATTGCTTGTTCTCACCCTGGCTTCCCTAGTCTTTTCTCCAGTCCCTGGTCTCTTGTCCGGCCTCTTCTCCGGCCTCTTCCCCGGTCTCTTCCCCGGTCTCTTCCCCGGTCTCTTCCCCAGTCTCTTCCCCGGTCTCTTCTCCAGTCTCTTCTCCAGTCTCTTCCCCAGTCTCTTCTCCAGTCTCTTCTCCAGTCTCTTCCCCAGTCTCTTCTCCAGTCTCTTCTCCAGTTTCTTCTCTAGTCTCTTGTCCGGCCTCTTCTCCGGTCTCTTCTCCGGTCTCTTCTCCAGTCTCTTCCCCAGTCTCTTCTCCAGTCTCTTCTCCAGTCTCTTCTCCAGTCTCTTCTCCAGTCTCTTCCCCAGTCTCTTCTCCAGTCTCTTCCCCAGTCTCTTCTCCAGTCTCTTCTCCAGTCTCTTCTCCAGTCTCTTCTCTAGTCTCTTCTCCAGTCTCTTCTCCAGTCTCTTCTCCAGTCTCTTCCCCAGTCTCTTCTCTAGTCTCTTCTCCAGTCTCTTCTCCAGTCTCTTCTCTAGTCTCTTCTCCAGTCTCTTCTCCAGTCTCTTCTCCAGTCTCTTCTCCAGTCTCTTCTCCAGTCTCTTCTCCAGTCTCTTCTCCAGTCTCTTCTCCAGTCTCTTCTCTAGTCTCTTCTCTAGTCTCTTCTCTGGTTTCTTCTCCGGTTTCTTCTCCGGTCTCTTCCCCAATCTCTTCTCCGGTCTCTTCCCCGGTCTCTTGTCCAGTCTCTTCCCCTGGTCTCTTCTCCAGTCTCTTCTCTAGTCTCTTCTCCAGTCTCTTCTCCAGTCTCTTCTCTAGTCTCTTCTCCAGTCTCTTCCCCAGTCTCTTCTCCAGTCTCTTGTCCAGTCTCTTGTCCAGTCTCTTGTCCAGTCTCTTCTCCAGTCTCTTCTCCAGTCTCTTCTCCAGTCTCTTCTCCAGTCTCTTCTCCAGTCTCTTCTCCAGTCTCTTCTCCAGTCTCTTCTCCAGTCTCTTCTCCAGTCTCTTCTCCAGTCTCTTCTCCAGTCTCTTCTCCAGTCTCTTCTCTAGTCTCTTCTCTAGTCTCTTCTCTTCCTTCCCAGTCTTTCCCAGTCTCTTCTCTAGTCTTTCCCCAGTCTCTTCTCCAGTCTCTTCCTCACCTCTCCAGTCTCTTCTCAGTCTCTTCTCAGTCTCTTCCCGTCCTTCTCGTCTCTTCTCAGTCTCTTCTCTGTCCTTGTCCAGTCTCTTCCCCAGTCTCTTCCCCAGTCTCTTCCCATCTTTCCCAGTCTCTGTCAGTCTCTTGTCCAGTCTCTTGTCCAGTCTCTTGTCCAGTCTCTTGTCCAGTCTCTTGTCCAGTCTCTTCCCCAGTCTCTTCTCCAGTCTCTTCTCCAGTCTCTTCTCCAGTCTCTTCTCCAGTCTCTTCTCTAGTCTCTTCTCTAGTCTCTTCCCCAGTCTCTTCCCCAGTCTCTTCCCTAGTCTCTTCTCCAGTCTCTTCTCCAGTCTCTTCCCTAGTCTCTTCTCCAGTCTCTTGTCCAGTCTCTTGTCCAGTCTCTTCTCCAGTTTCTTCTCCAGTCTCTGCCCAGTCTCTTCTCTAGTCTCTTCCCCAGTTTCTTCCTCAGTCTCTTCTCCAGTCTCTTCCTGGGACTCTTAGTACTTTTTATAACCTAAACCTCAACACATTTTGATCAAAACATGTAACATACACTTCACTGGCAGCACAAGTGACTATGCATTCAATGTCTCTTTAAACTAAGCACACATCTAATATAAATGTAGAAACAAAACCCTGAGTTTTACTATGTAAAAAAAAAAAGAATAATTAAGCATAATCAGTAAAAATTGTACAGGTTTTTTTTGTTTGTTTGTTTGTTTGTTTTACATATGCATGACCCGTTGTTTTGCACGTGATTAAGCTGACAGAGAACCAGACATGGCAGTGTTTGAGAGTGACTGAGAGCTTAAATAATTCATTATTGTCTACTAACTGAATACGTTTTTATTTTAGTACATGACCCATTCAAATAACTTCATTTTATCTCAAAAACACAATGAGAATGCTGACATATTAGCAAACATTATTTGTTATTATCACAATGCTGTCATGGGACTCACTGAAAGTTACACAAATGTTGCGTGATTGATGTGGAATTGTTGCTCACTCTTTATGAAGACAGCCACTCATTAACCCGTCCAGTGCTGTATGAAGGGTGTCACAAGAGCAGCACTGATGTGACACTGCAGAGCATGTCTTCAGTGCTCCGAACAAATGAACCCCTCTGCGGCACTGAGCACCCATAGATTTCCTTTTAGCGCACGGCTGCATCGCTCTGCCTGCGGCCATTATAGATACTTCATCAGTGCTCGCTAATTGGAAGGGTGCCTTTTTTTTGCACACAACAAGGAAAGGGACACAAGAGGGAGGACTGCAAATTAATCACCGAGCGTTATTAATGAGGGGCTATCTGCCCTGGGTGGCCGCAGCACAATATGAGAAGAAGCGATCAGAGGAGAGTTCCATCCATCACTGCAGAAACCACACAAAGAGGAAGAGCGGGTGCAATCCACATTTGGCAGTAAGTTAACATTATCAGCGTTTTAAATAGCAGATCATTTCCGATTGTTGGGGTCAGAGATGGTGGAAATAGTAATTCGTCAAGGATGCAGAATCTCATAAGAAAGCAGAGGCTGGCTCCAGGAAGCCTGGCTCCTGAGTCTATTGAAAGAACTTTTGTGAAATACATTAAGATATCTTTATACTGTTACAATTCCAGTCACACTTTGATCTCTTTGGAGGTCAGTCTGTACTATATTTCTCCATTTTACATTTGTAAGACATTCAAGGACCTTTGTGATTCCTGTTGTGGCCACGTACTTTCCATTTGTTTATATGCATGTTTCAAATGTTTTCCAGTATAAGAATTATACTGAATGAGACTAGATTAGAATTAGATTGTCTGGCTGGTGTATTCCTCTACAGTTACTGTGGTCAGTCTTTCATGAGTCAGACCATGTGTCAGACCATGTGTTCTGTTACTTCTTCGTGCTAAAGTCCTATCGAAGGTTACAAGCTATTAGCATCACTAGATACTTAGGTTAAACATAGATTGTGACGATTATGTGAAGTATTCAGCCCTGAAATGAATGTTAAAGTTGGGTTTGGGTTCAACAGGAGTATCTGAACAGGTGTGGCAGCCAGGTGTGCCCATAAGATTTAATGATGAGCCATGCCAAGATTCCACAAATGTCATCCATCTATCTTCTTTCATTTCTGTGAGTACACAACATAATTAAAGCAGATGCTGTGTCAATCTTGCACTCCATATTTCCCTCACTTGTGAACATGACCCTGGAAGGGGGAATATTGTGTCTATATTGTTCTATGTCTTACCTCCAGAATGCATAGTGTTTGTGAGATGGATATGGATGTGCAATCGGTGGGATCTAAGTGAATGGAATCTCAATATAGTAACCAGAATCTAATGAGGGCAGAAGATTATGGATATGTTTTCTTCAGCGCTAAGAATAATGTGTACTCCCTGCTTCAACCTTAAAAGAAATAACAGAAAAGCTGTTCATAAATAGAAATGCTAGAGACAATCTTGGAGCTGAACTCAAGACTGAAGCTCTGTGGGGTCTCTGTGAAAGAGTGCACACTCTCTGCCCTCCTCCTCAGTGGCCTCATGCTGCTCTGACAGGTTGTCAGTTTCTAGTTGAGAGTAAAGCACCACATCTCACCAAATAGTTCCCATTCATTCTACCTGCACCTTCTCCTCACTCCTAACAGCCAGACATCAGTCACATCAGGACCGGTTTATAACTGTGTTTGTTTGTGTGCTCTTGCTGTGACCTTATCAGCAGTAGGGAACTTCCATGGGCAGGTTTTTTAAAATCTACTCTTTTCCGTGGCTCTACAGCAGCACTTTTAAACCATGACCACACAGAATAGTAACTTATGGTAGGGTAGACTACCCAAAAACACATTGACAACAAATAAAGCAATGTCATGATAACAAACAATATTAGGCCGGTCCACTACATTTGACACCATTGACACATTTTATTACACAAATTAATAGGCATTATAGCAACTAGATTATGTCAGATAGAAATCAGTTTGTTCAGATTATCAATGAGTCCTCTCCATTCACTCTAAAGTTGGTCCTGGAGTCCCCCCAAGGTTCTGTGCTTGGACTGTTCAACCCTATAGATGCCTTCAATTAATGATGTTATGAATGATATTGTAGTAAAAATTTGCATATGACACTTGTCAATGAAACCAGGAGAAACCAATCAGATAAAACTTTAGCATGTTTTCAGAACATAAATGTGTGAAAAACTTTTTACAAATATGTAATGACATAGCAATAATGGACGGCATTACCTTGACCACTGGTCCTACCGTGTGTAATGTGGGAGTTATCTTAACCAAGAAATGTTGTTGAAGTCACTCACACTTAAAAAATGTGGCACCTCCTCGAACTTCCATGTAGTTAAGAGAGGTGTAACGTGTTCGTTGTAGCACAGAAAAGTTACCAACATGGACTGAGTAGTGGACATTGATAGGCTTTCACTATACGTGCCTTGAGATGACTTTTGTTGTAATTGGCGTGATACAATAAAGTTGCCTTGTGTTGATTTTGTTGAGAATTCCCATGATCTACTTACATATTGAGATGCACCAAGATTCTTCAAGCTTCACGTATCTTTCTGCATGTAAACACTTTTCCTGATTTCAGAAAGATAAGTCAGTATTTCAGTTTTGAGAAACCCAGATACACTACCTAAAGAACTGTGGCATGTTCTAGCTATTTTTTATCCTTTCTGTAGTTGGAAGTATAGTAAATAATCCAAGTCTATACGTAACTTTACCATTAAACAGCATTACGTTTGCTGTGGTTTTTGTCCCAGTTAGTCAGAATGAATCCGGGATCCTATAATTTGTCATGCATTACGTATATTTAAAGATTAATAACCATGTTTCTCTGAGTAACACATGACATTTTAGAGTCTCTCTGTTCTAAAGCCATACATCAGTGTGCACAGAAGTGGGTCTGTTGTTAAAGAGTAACTAAACCCTAAAACAACTTTTTTTAGCTGATGATCTGCATAAATGGGGCTTTAGTAATACAGTTCATAGTTTAGAGTCCTACTTCTGACAAATTTGCAAAAACTGTTTTAATTTGACAGTATATGGTGTAAAAACGCATGAGTGCTGCCCTCCTAAGGCTGAAGCCTGCCGACCGTACTTCCTGAACATGGTGACGTCATAATGTTGGAACGCCTCTGCTCACCACACCTTTCCAATCAGGTAACCACATCTTTCTATGAGCTAGCCACACCTTTTATATAACGTCTCCACGCCCTTGATATCAGCTCACGCCCCGTCTATAAAACCGCCTTGTCCCGTCACAACCATTGTAGAGAGTTCGGAGTTGGAATTGCGAGCATTGATAACGATCGGGATAGCGGTATAGCATCTAGTTAGTTATATAGCATAGCCATTAGTGTAGTTAGATTATATAGGGTGTTTGCATCGTTTAGTTATTTAGTAGCCTTGTTAGTGTAGCATTGTTAGGATAGCTTTAGGTGAGCATATATTTTTCGCATTACATCATAGTATTAGTATTTGTTTTATTTACTAGCCTACAGTGGTTAGGATGGCACACAGGCGTAGCGTAGCTGGTTGCAACAGCACTGCTGGACACAACAGCTTTCCAGTAGCCTTAGACATTTAACGCGAGAGTCCTTCTCCAACGCAATGCAGATAGAAATGGGCTTCTCCAAACACCTCAGGCTGAAAAGCAACGCGGTTCCAAACGCTGCTTCTCCTGTATCGAGTGACCTGTCACTGCAGCTTCAACGAGCGATACACCAGCTGCATCCTGGGGTTAGTGAGCATAGTATTTTTGATCCCAGTGTATGTTCTATTCTAATGGGGTTAGGCCATGTAATGCATGCTAAGGGTTAGCTTGTTGTCACTGAAAATTGTGTTTGTCATTTCTCTTACAATGATAACACTCTGCTGTACTAGTAACAGAGATGTAGTACCAATGACCTGTTACCGGACTTCTTTATTTTTGTGACTCGGGTCTTCACTCATCAGCGTGTCTCGACTCCTTTATTCTGACACTTGGGCACAGTTTCATGGACTTTTTGGACTTGCGCTTAGTGTCGAGTTTGTTCACTTAACTGAAAGCAGCAGAAGCGCACACCGTCAGTTTATTTTATTTCTTGCTTGCAGCAGACATCATTAAAAAGACATTTGAATATATCTAAATTTAATCAATGTAAATAATAACACCCTTTTCAGCCTAAAGTCAGAGAAATTGGGTGCCAGACTGAACCAGTCAGCTCCAGATCTGCAGGTGTGCAGGCCAAGGTGAACCCTATCAGGAGAGGCAAAGGTGAGTTTGAATATTTTTGTATGTATTGTCATATGTTCAATATAAGATAATTTGTTTCGTACTCTCATTCAGGTTTATCTGTTTATTGGTAAAAAAAAAATCTATCATTACATTCTTGTTTGCACAGCGACCCAAGCCTGGACTCCTAACAGGAGTGTGTCATGTGACACAGATATGGAGCTGATGATGGAGCTGCCTTTCCCAGACTGTCCGAGGCCTAGCTCTATACCAGCAAAGAGAAGAAGGGAGCTGTCAGATAATGACCCCAGCTACCATCCAGATGGAAGTGAGAGCACCATGAACTGTACCAGGTAATGTATTCAGTCCCATCAGGTTTTTTTGGATATAATGACTGGTGACTATTATAGTGTTGCTTTTACTTGTTTTTAATACTTTCTTTTTTGTCGTAAAGTTATTATTTGTGATAGACATTGTATTACTAGGTTAATATGGATGATTTATTTATGCATTTCTTTGAAATCCTTTTTATTTTTTTTATTTTTACAAAGCATCTCCAATGAAGTGCCCTATCAAGTGACAAAGTACATTGTTCTTGAGGATAGATTGCTGGAGCTTTTCAGAAGATGCCCTGTCTGCACCAGGAGTTGTGTTGTTTCAAAAACAACCATTGGGACACTTCTCCATGTCAAACAGCACTGTACTCACTGTGAGTATTGCAATGATTGGTCCAGTTAGCCAATGACAATGTATACCAGTAACAGTATACCAGCAGGAAACCTTCAGCTCTGTGCAGCTGTTCCCCTTCAAAAGCTAAACTTCAATGCTGCGTAGCAGACACTATGGGAAACATTGTTTGTTGGACCCGTTGTGAAGCTCGTGTGTCAAACACACCAAGAAGTGGCCTGCTTATATGCCCTCTGCTCAATCACCAGCACCTGGTTGATTGCACTCAGAGGTTATAAAAGGCATGTGAAAGGAGGCGCCCTCAGATCTATTTGTCTTCAAACTGCATCACTTGTGTCTTGTGCAGTCAAGTCTGTGAACAACTTATTAAAAGAATAAACTATGGATAGTGGCAAGAGGTGTGTGCCTCCTTGTCGGAGGTTGCTCTCTGACGAAGATAATCACGACTTCTGTTCTGAGTGTTTGGGGGAACACGTGGCCCTTGGTCTAGCGGGGGAGTGCGAGCACTGTGACTTGCTGCCTGTAAAAGTCTTACGTGCTCGGCTCGCGCAAGGAACTGGCTGAGACGCCGGGATCAGAGGGCTCTCTGTCCCTTGCGCTCTTGTCAGATGAGGCGGACATCGGTGCTTCCCCCGACCATCTCGATGACGCTTCTTCCCTGGCCGCCTCACCCTCGCAGCGCTCCTCCCGCCCTGATGTGGCGTTTGAGGAGTTGCTCGAGGTTGTCACCAGGGTGGTGCCACGGCTCAATATTGATTGGCTGCAGGACCAGGGCTCCCCCAAACACTCCAGACAAGATGATAGGTTTCTGTCGAGTGGCCAGAGGGAGAGATCTCAGCAGCGGTCAATCCCCTTCTTTGACGATCTCCATGAGGAGCTGCTCACTCGTGGAGTAATCTATATTTGTCCCGCGTCTTCATCCCGTCAACATTGATATATTCAACTATTGTCGGGGTGGGGACACGGGGCTATGGGGCGATGCCCCAGGTTGAAGAGGCGCTCGTGGGCTACCTCTCTCCTGGGCTACCTCTCTTCGGGGACATCTTCCTCCCTCCACAAACCTACCCTCCCCACCAAGCTGTGCCGTGTTACGTCATCGCTGGTGGGGAAGGCGTTTCAAGCAGCGGGTCAGGCTGTTGCTGCCCTGCACACTATGACTGTGTTGCAGGTGTATCAGGCTGACCTGCTACAGGATCTGAGCGTGGGGGGGTCTGTAGATCAGGAGGCGTTTTTAGAGCTGCGCCGAGCCACTGACCTCTCTCTCAGAGCGACAAAGCAGACGGCTCGGGCTATTGGCCGTTCTGTGGCTGCTTTGGTCTCTACAGAGAGGCACCTGTGGCTCAATCTCACGGGCATCAAGGAGAAAGACTGCACTTTTCTTTTTGATGCCCCAGTCTCCCCCTCGGGTCTCTTTGGTGACGCGGTAGACGCTGTCGCCGTGAGATTCCGATAGGCTAAGCGCTACGAGGAGGCTTTTGTGAGGTTCCTCCCCCGCCGCACTTAGATCCCGGGACCATCGGCCACTCGGTCCCAGTCAGGTCCAGCTCAATCTAGGCGTGCAGCCCAGAAGGAGAGTGTAGCGGATCGTACTCCCCCTCGTAAGATCTGGGGGGCTGACCACCGCACTGCTCCGAAGAAAGTGGACCTGCGCACAATCTTTTCGAGGAGGAACAATAAGTCCTGATACTGCACGCCCAGGACTGCAGGGCCTGGATTCAGTTTGCATATCATTGCGCATCTCGTTCCTGCTTTCTCTGCTGTCCTCTGTCATGTTTGCGCACACCTCAGGTCATTACATGATTTTGTTTCCTTTAGTTCTTGAATGCCTGCAAAATACAGGGGAGCTCAGAGCAGTGCTTTCACAAGCATCAGACCAAGCTCCTTATCCCCACCATAAACTGGCAGTGGAAGGTTTAGCAGGATGACTTCATTTAACATGCTATTACTGCTGGGGCTGTGACACTTGGTGGGGATAAGAGCTGATTCACCTGGTAATTAACAGTGCATATGTATATTGACTGCCATCAGCATTTCTTTACTAAAGTGCATCTCACACAATTGTAGGACATTCTGCAAAATATGGCACCTATACCACGATGGACCTCAAAGCCAACAGGGTCATAGACATACAACTAGTCCAGGTGAAGAACTATCACACTATTACTAACACAAATAAGACATTTTGTCATGTGAATTACTATATTCTGTACATTGTTCAACAGTATTTCTTTGTGTTGGTAGAGCAATGAAGTTGGAAACAGCCAACGGATGGAGAAGGAGGGACTACAAAGAAGTCTATAATTTCTTGAGCAAAGAGGTGTAATGGTCCAGTCTGTAGTAACTGAGAGGCATGCGGGTGTACAGAAGTTTTTTAGGGAACAAAAAAAGTACGTTAGACACTACTTTGACCCTTAGCATATGGGAAAATATTTTATTCTAACAAAAAATATTGTATTTAGACACCTTTTTGAGTTTACTTTTTCATTATGTGCACAGGGCTTGGTAAAAAAATTTATGCAATTAGTAAGATGAAGGGACTGGACAAGACATGGCTCTGTAAGCTCCTTCTTCTGGAAACTCCTCTCTTATCCTGGTGACTGTGCAAGAAGGTATAACCCCCCTTACATGCTCCCCAAGGTATCCCCAGCACCACTGAACCACAATGCGGTAAGCAAGGTGTCTATAACAGCTGAAAGAGAGGTGGTACACATGTATGTGTAAGTGGAGTGCCTATATCTAAAGAGTATTTATAAAAACATTGATCACTTCTGGTAACTAACCTGTTTAGGACTGGCTCTTGCATTTCCCCAAATAGCTGAAGATAAGTGCCATATACAGCTTGTAACACATAAGGGTTCAATGCTACTGCCTCAAAGCCTGGATTGGCTGTTATGCAGCCCACTCCACCAACCTGGTCACACCTATCCGTTATGAGAAAGCAAGCATGTTTATGACTACTTTGTTGGGATGTTAATTGTCCAATTTGACAATGTCTTTTGGTGTGGATGGTGTGTGTTTTGTGCACATTATTGTGATATTAAATGAACCAAGTGGACTTTACACACTCTGCTCTGAAATAAACAGAGTTTTAGTGTAATTATTTCAATACTAAATCATACTATAATAAAGATAAATGCATAGGTTTGCAATTTCAGAAATTCCTTTAGCCTTTGCTATGAGCATCATCCTAAATAAGCCAAAATATGCAAATGTTTTACCACTCAGTCACTGGCCCCATTCTGTCTTGGACTGCCTCGGCACCAGCTTCGGGCGTTGTTGAGACCGTGGTTTGAGCCAGCAGCTCGAATTGATATGGCTCTGGCCCTGTGTCTGTAGACAATTCACCTTCCTCCACATCAGGTGAAGGTGGGGGGGGAGTCCTCAACTTCGAAGGACCGCTCTGTTGCAAAGCTATTCGCGTCACTCCGATCACTCTCCATCATTGCGTGTCTGTCAATGAATCTGACATCTGTCAATCAATCAGTCACTGTCGGTCTCATGTACACGCCCCCCGCTCAGCCCCTCCTTCAGATCGTCCCCTCTGTCTTCGCTGGGCTCTGCCCACGTTTCCAGGACTTTTCAAATTTTGACTGTGGGTGGAGTTACGCTCTGACCAGGGGTTGAGTTACTCTTTAAAAAGGAAATGTCAGCTAACAAGGTCAATAAAAAGCAGCACAGATTGACAGAAACTATATCCAAACCACAGCAACATGCTTCCAGATCTCAGTAATCTTTGGAGGAGATGCCAAAGATTACTGACATTGGTCAAGTGTGAAAGGCCGAAACAACATGGCTTCTGTACTTTCAGGGCTTAGTGAAAGAAACAGGCCATGTCAGAGAAGAACTAGGGCCATGGCTTTAAATGTCAAATTATGCTTTGTCATCATTATTTATGCATTAGATATAAAATGTTGAATTTTCACAATAATAGGTTTTTATGTCAAATCCCACAGCAGCAGTCATCTCCACACGGCACTGACTGTTCTCTCTCCCTTGGCTGCCACCATGCTGCCCTCAATATAAGCACTTAACCCCTGTTTGCCCTTGTGGCACGCCTCCGTGGCCAGCTGTGAACTGTGACTCCCATGAAGCCGCCGCTGTAGGCAGACGAGAGCAGAGCGTGACACAGCAGCAAACTCCACTCATAACATAATGGGATCAGATGAAAATGAGACATAACAAGGTTAGCCTGCTGCTCAGAATGCAAACTGTGTGTAGTTTCAAAAGGGAGACTTGAATTAGATCAACAAGGCTCAAAGGTTTAGACTTGTTTTATTATTGAAGACAGTGCTAAAAATTACTTTCATAGGCTGTATGAATCAAATTGTTCAAGTTTGGAAAACCCCTCTAAAGTGATAATCCATGAGACATTACTAGAGCTGTCACCTAATGTTGTTCTGTTGTGTAAATGAAACTAGGCTTTTAAAGAAACTGAATCACGCTGCTATCTTTCTTACCTTTTGAGTTGTGCTGCCATTGAACACATATGACCAATACAGACAGAAAGGAAGCAGCAAGAAAAGAAAGGATAGATTATAAATAAAGCAGATACAACTTGATAGAAAGGTTGCTTTTTCAGTAGTAAGTGACATAAATTATTTGATTTGATTACATTATTTGATTGTTAAGATTTCTTAAGAAAATTCCCTGTATCACCTTGGAAAACATTGATTTTGAATATAATTGCATTCAACATTTTGAACCCCAATAACAGGCAGTTCCATCAGTTTTACTTGCCTTTTACCAGCCACACTAAATACAAAGATGTAGTTCTTTAGCTTAAACTGCGTTGTCAGGGCTCTCTAAAGTAAAAAGTTACACCAACAGGTTATGACGACGAGGTTTATAGACTACAGTCCACTTATCTTCTACTGTCTTTGCATTGTGTCTCAACTTCACCAAACCACCGTAGGCTGTCCTCCTGATTTTATTTCAGCTGAGCGTCAATAAAAAATGTGTCATAACCATATGTGGCTGTGAATAATCACTGCTGCAGGCGACAGATGAGGACTTAATGTTGACGTACAGCCTGAAGTCATCAGTAAACAGTGCCGTTCTGCTTTTGTTCTGAATGTTTTCTCGTCATTTCTTTTCAGCTTTTCCACAGACAGATACATGTTCGTTATCACAAAAAGCAAGCAGTGTATTTCGAATGGACTGTTTGGAATAAACTAAATTAGGTTCAAAAGTCAGAAAGGTAATTTGGTAACTATGTACACAGACTCACACAGGACTGATGGTATTGTTGCCAGGTCACTTGATGAAGATAAAGAAAAGTGTACCAAGCAATACCAAACCAACACCTTATATTCTTTGCTACTTAGTCTTAGTCTTCTGTGCGGCACATCGACAAGGCAGCTGTCACTTACTGCTGTTCATTATACAATGTCAAAAAACGCAACCTGTTTTCATCCCAGGCTTATTCAACATTTCTCACTGGCTCATTTTATTTTTTTTCTGATGCCCTATGATGTTCTGAGTTACTGACTGATGGATGTCAGTCAACTTCTGTTTTAAAAGCATTATGCCCCGTCACACTTTTTTAGTTGCCGCAACCAATTATTTAGTTGTGAATAAATCGCTCAGAATCTTGGCTTTAAATTGGTGATAGGTCACACAGTGGGACAGGATCAAAGATGAATCTCAGAGTCTCAGCAGCAAATATCTGACAGTGTCAGGAATTTGACTTGTAGAGAATTCTTATATGACCCATAACAAAGTTCCCCCCAGAAAATATTATGTAATAATATAATGTATTATTTATATGTTGTAAAATATAATTAATATTTTATACAATTTATGTTTAAATTATATTTTATATTTTTAATAAATAATGATTTTATAAAAAATAAAATTATAAAGTAAATGTACCCTGCCCAGCAGCTGGATTCTCCTGGGATTCAAGAGTTTACAAACTCACAGAAATTCAATGTGACTTCTTCTGAACAGCTGCTGTTTTCAGACCAATGGTGTGGCAGTTATGGGTGTGGTTTAGGTTTGTTACTAATATAATTAACATTGGTCTCATTGTACAATCACCTGGTGATAAGTTGTTACTGGCAGGTGGTTCACCCACTCCGCGCTTTCTGTGGAAGCCTTTCTGGATGGTTCTGTGTAACAGACCACCTGATGAGTCAGGTTATTAAAAACTAGCCCTGGTATCCTTGAGTAGCAGTTTGCTAGATGTTTTTTGTAAACAAACCTGTACTAATTGCTTACCTCAAACTCTTACCTCTTTACTACACAAACATTCACAAATACAAGGTAAACCCTGATTGCTGGAGCCCATCCCAGCAACTTTGTACCTGACATGGGGTACACCCTGACAATCCAGACAATCATTCATCAGTTCACCTAACAAACATGTCTTTGGACAGTGAGAGGAAACAAAACCAGGCATTTAAACCCTGATAAAAATGTATATAACTGTTTTGCATATGATATCAAGGTTGATGTCAAAGAAAATAGCAGACAATATGCTGCTACATATTGAAATTATAACATCTATGCATTTTTTTTCAAATATAGAACTTGTCTAATTACCTTTGATTACATTTTTGGTATTGTCATTTTTATTGCACAGCGCTACATTGCAGCAGATTATACATTACATACCGGAGTATGTGGCCAGCTGATGGAGACAGTGATAGATGGGCTTTCTCATGCATCATAATTTTTCCTCTGTACCACAAAGGATTTTCTGCTCAGACAACTTCAAATGATTGTGCTCAAATAATAAACCCCAATAATAAATCTTCCCCTGGATCTGGGCTAGAAGTGGCTGCAACTGAATTATAGATGGACTTTTTGCTGTTCCTAACAGTCTATAAGTTTGCTCCTGGCCTCGACAATAAACGGTGTTTGTTCTACATATATTGCGCTTTACTTGTTCTATTAAAAAGTTGATTATTGAAAGAGAAAACTGTCAAAGGTCTGTCTGCTGCAAACACTATTCAGTCTTATCCGTTTATTAGAGAAATAGGCAAACAACATGCTGTGCAGTTTCTATAATAATAACATAAATAAAAGCACATATAAGCAAGGCTGCTGATGCAAAAATAAACACCTTGTTAAAAGTAAATAACAGAGCTTCTACAAAGCAGGTGCCAGCAAATGAAGTCCAGAAATAAGTAAATGACAAATGGTCATTACAACCACAGCTTAACAACTGAGTAGAGGATTCATCAGACAAAGAGCACAGTGGTCCTGGTCCTGAGCCCAGAATATCAGTCCCAGTTGCTGCCAGAACATATCCAGCTGTAGTCACTTGGCTGAGCTACCTTTGTTTAACAGCTTTTTGACAATGTTCAACATCTCAAAATATATATCTCTAAATATTGTCCTCGGTTTGAATTTCCATTCCTTGCCCAGCAGCTGGATTCTCCAAAAATTTGGGAGTCCATCTCAAATCCATTTCATACTCCTCTGGACAATGCAATTTTTTTGCAGTTCTTGATCAGACCTATAGTGTGGCAGTCCTGGCAGTTAATAAACAAAAATCTGTTACTATCTACTAACATGTGGTCCATCAAATCACCTGCAGGTATTCATGTAAAGTATCTGCCCTTTGCTAAGGCTTTCTGTGGAAGTCCTCCTAATGGCTCTGAGTAACAGACCACAGTCAGGGTCATTTAAGATTGTTGCATAAAAAAATTAAATCACATTTTAAACTATGATCAAGGTTTAACTTTAAACCAACAAAATTTTAACTTTTAAATGACTGCCTCTAGAGGTGAATTCAGTAAGATAGCAGTTTATTATTTACCTTGCGCAGCAGCTGGTTCTCGCTGGATTTTTGAGTTCAAACTCATGAAAATCCATGTTCTACTTCTCAGTGGAAAGAGTATGCGTCCTGATCAGCCATATTCGACCAATGGTGTGACAGTACTGACAGTTTTGGCTGTGTTTTAGGTTTGACAGATCATCTGGAGAGCCAGGTTATTTTATTATCATAGTTTTGTAATGTAACTGACTGTTTTAATATTTCTTATCTAATAACAAAATGACTGTATCAGATTCCAAACCAGAGATAACAGGGGATCTGCCCACTGAACGCAGACTGTAGAACAGCAAGAGACAACTTCTCCTCCCTTCGGTCCAAGTGTCTGTTTGATTGTAGAGTAGTATAGCCTCTGTGTATTCCCAATGAAAGCTACTCTCTGTTGAGCACATTCCAACCTCTGCTGAGAGGCACTTCAGCTACCAGCTGATTGATACAAGTGAGAAAGCACCGCTGAGAACAATGCAGCTTAGCTACATATTAGTTTTGTTAACAAGGAATGGCAGTCAGCAGTTAGCACCTCATTGATGCTTGAAAATGTCTCTGTTATTTTCTTCATTCATTGTATTATTGCTTGTAATGTACACTTTCTACTGCAATTATGTTTTTTTTTTCAAACATTGCTTATTTAAGGGTGTAGTATGTAGTAGTATGCCAAAGGGCATATGTCTTTTCTTTCAACTCAATCTAGCCCTGTTCATTAATCCAACCGTTAAATGCACCAGCACATGCAGTGAATACATACATTGCAGCTGAGAAAGTCATGTAAACAGTCTGCTGTGAATGGCATGAGCTCTTGGAGTCATGCAGTGAAACGCCAACCAGATTTAATTGAGCAGCTAGCATAAAATCGTAGCCTGGCAGATGACATATGTTAATACGTCAGTTCTCTCTCTGCACCGTAATTTCTTCTACAGCACGCAAGCCTGGGGAAAATTAAATATGTATTTAACCCTCCTGTCGTGTTCACCTCCCGCCCCTTACTTTAGTGTTCCCGGTCAAAATTGACCGGTCTGTTTTAACTGCTCTTAAAGTAGCACAAAAACCATTTTTCACCACCAAATTTTCATTCAACATTCTTTAGCTGTGAACAATGTCTCAAAGTAGTGTTCAACATGAATTTATAGAATTAGACATAAAATAACTGCAGTGAAAATACAAATAGGCACTGAAAATGTTTTACAAAATGAACATGTAATGTAAAAAATAAATGGAAAACCAAAGACCAAACTTAACATGAAGTTGTTTGTGTGCGTGTGTGTAGGTGTAGGTGTGTGTGTGTGTGTGTGTGTGTGTGTGTGTGTGTGTGTGAATTCATGCACATTAGTGGCATGTGACACTCAGGTCAGAGTGGGCCTTGCAAACATAGGCATCACATTTGCAGCATCTCAGGCTTGTATTGTTGTCTCTAGGGGCACAGAGCTCACAGCGCTTCCTTTTCTGCCCATGTCCTTGTTGGGGGAGAGCACCCGGGGCAGCGGCTTGCAAACTCCTAACCAGACTGGCAGAGGCTGGTGTGCGGGGAATGTACTGGCGGCATTGAATAAGAGGAGTCACAAAGGCTTTCCCCAGCTCTGCTAGGAAAAGTCTCCTCTTGAAACTTCCCCTGATTCCAGGTTGGGTCGATGACTGTCCACACCATATATGTGTTGAAAACAGACACATCAAGGAGGTTGTGGAACAGTGCCACAGGCCAGCAGGCTGTCATTCACTTGCAGGTGTATGTACCAGTAAGCTGCAATAAAAGGAACAATAAATAAGAGATTGGGAAGCGTCCACTCTTGGACTGGAATGTCTCCTCAGGTGCCTGTTCTTCAGGTGCCTCTCCCTCTCCATCTGTTGACTGGTCAGTCTCCTCAAAGTCTGGATCAAAATCTGTGTTGTCTTCCACTTCCGAGACATCTTCCTCTATCTCTGGTTCAATTTCAGTGCCCTCTTCATCATGTCCAAAAACCTGGACCAGAACCTCTTCGACAGAGAACCGCTTTGTCAGTCGCCTACTCATTGTGCTCAGAGTAAAAGGAGTGCAAAGCAAACATCAAGCTATATATATGGGGTCTGTGTGAAGATGATACATTGATTAGTCTGGAAGGTGTGGTTCACGTGGGGGATAGGCACAAAAGCATGGGAAAGAGATGGGACACCTGTTTAGTCTGTATGAAGATATGATGCATTGTTTCATCAGGAAGTTAGTTCACGTGGGAGGATCGGCACATAAGCGCGGGAAAGAGATGTGTACCTGCAAAAGACATTGTTCAGTCTTGTGTGTGTGTGTGTGTGTGTGTGTGTGCGTGTGTGTGTGTGTGTGTGCGTGAGTTGGGGTGGTGTGTATGGGGATGTTTTCTGTCTGATGGATGAATATAGTCTGGATACCCATTCATTTCCTATGGCGGTCACTTTTGACCGGGAACACCACAGGTGTAACAAGGTTGATTAAAACACTCAAAATTCAATGAAAGAGGTGATCATCACTTTTGTATGTTCAAGTGCATAGTGTGGAGGATATCATAAGGCCTTGAGGCAATCAGATGTAAAACACAATATTTATGAGTGTTTTAAGTTGTAAATCGGTCAGATTTGACCCGAACACGACAGGAAGGTTAAATTATGTGAATTATACATTTGTATCAGCAGCATGTTAAAGCCACACATGGCACAGTGATTAATATTCCTAAAGAGCTGTTGTCTTAAATCAACTAATGCCCGTGCTGTTCCATTCATATATCCTAGAACAATACACTGAATGGTGATAAATATCTTACGGACAAATTACCATGTCTCAGCAGCAGGGCAATATTGAAGCATTTACAGCATTTTACATAATAGCTTCATCTGTCTTGTTGTAGTTTGAGGAAATTCAATTTGTGCAGTGCATTTCTGGTAGTGCCATGTGACAACGTTGCCTGGAGGTTTCTAGGAGACCATGGTGCCAATCATAGATCCTAGTGCTATAAATGAGGTCTGACACTGGGCACAAGAAATCCCAGAGCTAGATGTAGCATCGCCGCTTCCTCATTATGACTTAATTAATCTGCTCAAACACAGATGTGGACTCTGTATGCTGATGGGCAGGAATTTTCGATTAAATATACTCCCAGGATTTTGCCTGTGAAAGGGACACTGAAGCGTAGGAGTTTTATAATGCATAAGCTGAGATGAGTATTTTGGTGCACATGCAGTAAGTAGTCTAAGAGGCTAGAGCTGGTTACTGAGAGATTCATCCAAGAAGGCAAGATCTTTTTCACTGTTTTACCTTTACCAGAACATACTGAATTTTTCCAGCACTACATTACGATTGATATGTATGTGAATACATGCAGACACTTTTTACTAGACCTGGAGCCTCATTTACGTGGAAGATCTGTACCAAAAAGATGAGCAAGCACACACAAAATTAAACCATGCATGTATTTATCTTTATGAAGCCAACCAATCCAGCCGACAAAAAGTAACTTAGGACAAGAAATTTAAGACAAACAGAAGCCGCTAACAGATGGGAAAAGTTCACAAAATCTGAATTCAAGGAAAAGTACTAAAAATAATATTTTTTCAATTAGAAAAAAAGTGAAAGTCAAAAGTTGACTCAAGGAGAGGACTGTTTGAAAATAATGTTGTTTGCATAGCAAGAACTACTACAACTAGTACCGCTGTCCACAGGCCAGGCATTGAATTCAGGACATTCTGACTGGTCTTTATCAAAGTTGTGTAGAAACCAGTCCAGATCTAGGCATAAAAGTAGTTGTAAAGTGTGTGTGATTAAAGGGTACCATGCCGATCCCAGCTATGCAAGATCTCTTCATAAATACACAGGCTGCAAACAAAGGTTCAGCTACCTCCACAGTTTCATTTTATCACATGGAAGGGCACAAGATGGATATTAGGATGTAATGTCACTTGGTAGCAGGAGGCATCAAAGGTACTCAAAATAAATAAATAAAGTGTGTAAACAAACATGCAATGGCATATGTCATAGTATAGAGAAGGGGGGCTGAACTCCAGCTGAGGTTTAAATATTATGATTAATGTAAATTTAGATTAAATAAATAAATAAATAAAGTTATAAGCCACCTGCAGTGCAGCCTGTCCTGTGGCCTGATCTGAACTACGTGCAGGACATGTTACATGTTATAATTGACACACCAACTAACTAACTGTAGTCAACATGTCTCAGTTGGAACATGTTGACAACACTACCCCCAAACATTCTCTCATTTGGCAATCTTTGTTAATGTCTTTGAGGCCAATGAGAAAACCGAACCAGCAAAAGCCAATAAGGAATTTGCAGAAAGAAGACAGCCAAAGACAATGACTATAACACCTGTTAAACATGCCTTTCAAGTCAAAGGCTCCTGCAGGACTGTATCTGAGCCTACTGAGTAAAAAAAAGTTACAAAACAGGCACGTGGAGCTGGGACTTCCAGAGCACAGCTTCTTAATGGTAATATATATTAATAATTGTTTTTATTTGTAATTGCTTTTATTTTATGGCCAGAACTCGCTGGGGTTCCAAGTGCATCCTAGACCAGGCTCAAACTCTTGTTAATATTAATATTCATGTTGAGTCTTGACATTCAAGAACAACGGGAGTCTATGGCTAGGTGCGCAGTTGACACTAGAGTAGAAGCTGCAACTGGAGAGTTGGAGTTGGAAGAGAAAGAAAGACTCTAAAAGAAAAACTTAACTCTGAAGGACTGTCTTGCACAAACAACAAGCAGAAGATGAGCTGGCTGCCTACTGTCAAGACCCTGTGACCCACAGTGATGAAGATTCCCACCAAGGTTATGGATTCCACTTCCTATTAGCTGTTCCAATAGTGGAACTGATGTGAAGTAGTCTGCAAACACCGTGATTTTTTTTTTTTCCCTACTGGAAGGGTTGATGGCATTTTCAGAACAACATATCCAGGAACACCAACATCAGATTTCTTCTTATCTGGATTTTCTGCACCTTGACAAATGTCAAAACCGTAAAGAAAGCCACTTTGACATCTTCACATCTTGAACTCCCATTTGTGAGGTTTTCCCGGCATATAGAAAAGTAAATGAGATTTTCCCTTGAATGGCGCCATGATTTCATCAACTGCATGACATTCTTCTGCTGGCATGCAAAGAAATTGTTCTTGCAGTTTTTGTAACAACGGCCTGAGTTTCCATGTTTTGTCTTTGTTTGCATCATCAGACGTGCCAAGGTTGTCCTGAAAGTGAATCTATGTCAACAGTTTCAAAAATCGATCACAAAACCTCACATCACAAACTGTTGCCTGCTTTGTTTCCATCTCCTGATCAGCTTTAACACAAGGCATCTGCACTAGCCCCATGTGCTCGTACATACCCAGAACCTGGTCATTTTCTTTTTGCGGTTGTGTTCACTGGCTTTCCCTGATTCTGTACAAGGAACATGTCTGTTTGGATATTTCCTGGAGCATTTCAACCTGTATCTTCTAAGGCTTCCACAGCCTATTCATTGAATTCTGCTGCTTGTGTGCTGTGCTTTTCTCCACTTGGATTTGTTCCTTCTCACTTTCCCTCTTGCTGCCTTCTTTGCTATTTTGTCTTGTGTTTTTGATCTGCCAGTGCCAGCCCTCAATGTCTGTGCTGGTCTGCTTGACCCTGTCTAGGAGGATCATTGGCAAAATGTTCTTTGAGCAATCTTTTTGTTTCCAAGTGACCGTAACTCCTATATTGGAGAGTTTGTTGTTCTGTAATGTCAAAGTTCAGAGGTGAGGTCTAAGGCTTGTGCTTTGTCATTTATTACAAGACTTTTGCCACTTGCTCATGTAAAGAAAAGATACCACAAACATGGTGCAGGAGTTGTTGCTTCACAAAGAGTCGAAGGCTCTGGATGCCTGTGGATGTGTTTCTGTGCTACTAGTTAATCCACTTACTGCCTCTACTAGGCAGCTTTATACGTAGTTACCCTGGGTACAATAGAGAAGGCTTCAGACCCCTTTTGTAAAGTTCGCCCCTTACTTCCTTGTTTTGTGCGCTTTGATACAGGATCTCAGGGCTGTAATCCACAATATGAATATGTTGAGCATAATAATCAGGGTCTGCTTCAGTGCTATCAAGTGGTGGGCTTCGTAAATTATTGGTGGAGATGGCAGCAAGTCTTTCCCAGACATCTCGTGAAGCAGTTAAAAAAATAAAAGTGGTCAGGCAGCTGCTGTCAGTAGATCCAGGTAGCCCAAGAGTACATATGCTGCAGGGACGTGCACAGATAGACCCCAGGTGGTGCTCCAGTACCTGCCCCTTTGCCCTATGCCCTTTAAGTGCCCTTCTGGCAAGCGTTCTTTTTTAATAACTATTATTTGCTTAATTGATTTTGACACAAAAACGAGGATTCAGCGGCTAAAAATGGCCGATATATAATTATATATATATATCTTCCAACAGCTACCGCTCTGCCGCACCCTCGTGTCTATCTGCCTCTCGTCATGTGTGTTGCCCTCACGCTGCAGCTCTCACCAAGTCCCGCCCCCACCACAAGTTTATCAAAGATGAAGTCACAAAGCACAGCTGTCAGAACTGCTCTTTGACCAGTTCTCCTCTCTGTCAACAATAAGCTCTTATCTGTTTGGTTGGTTGGTGGGTTGGTTGATTGGTGGGTTGTAGTGAATGTGATACTATCGTGTGTGATTGGCTGGCAGCTGCCGCTAGTGCTCGTGTTTGTGCTGCTGAAGGCTATACTCGGTTATGATGGATAGGATACCCATTTATTGATTGAGCTAATCCACAGAGAGTAAGTATCTCTAGTTAAATGCAAAACTAAAAGTACCCATTTATGTATAAATCCTGTGTTGTTGTGTATCAGGCTGAAGTGCAGCTGTGTAGTTCAGAAAAGAAGCTGCAAGTTTGACTGAAGTGAGCGTTCAGGCACTGCACACACATTGGAAACAGAAATAAGGTTACAAACTGTGCTTTTCAGAACGTGGGATGTGAATGATTAAACCAGGTGTTTGTCATTAGCTATAGGCTACATGTGGTGATAGTTTTGTTATCTAGGCTTGACACATAATTACTTACTATCCACTTCAGCCAGTTAGATGTTAATATTTTAATAACTAGCCTAAAGATTGGTTCTTCTGATGCCATATCTGCACATTATAAAGACTATAGTTTATCATATAGGCCTAGATCAACACATTCAAAAATATTCTGACTTGTAAAGACAAGAATTGGTGAGCCAGTAAGCATGCTATAAACAAGCAAGTTAATGTCAAAATGTGAGAAGACAACATGCATGCTTACAGTAATGACAGAGTGAAAAGAACGTGTATCTACACATAGTTACAGACCAACCACCATACAATCCTATATTTTAATGTTTTATATTATATTATTATGTTATTGGGGTGCACGGTAGCGGAGTGGTTAGCGCTCCCGCTTCACAGCAAGAAGGTCGTGAGTACGAATCCCGGCCGACCCAAAAAACATCGTTGGCCGATTGTAGCCAACCCAAAAAACATCATTGGCTAACTCTGGTCTTTCTGTGAGGAGTCTGCATGTCCTCCCCGTGTCACCGTGGGTTCTCTCCTGGATCTCTGGCTTCCTCCCACCGTCCAAAGACATGCATGTATAGGTGAATTGGTGACTCTAAAGTGCCCCTAGTGGATGAATGTGAGAGTGAATGGTTGTCTGTCAATGTACGTCTAAGTGTCAGCCCTGTGTACCCCGCCTAAGGCCCAAAGCAGCTGGGATAGGCTCCAGCCACCCGCGACCCCACAAAGTGGGATAAGCGGTAGAAGATGAAATGAAATGAAAAAAATTATGTTATTGTTATTAAATATCATTGGCTATAAAGTTACTCTCAGGGACCTTTTAGTTGTAGTTTGACTTTCTTTTACATTTTGTGGGATTACTCCATCAAATAACTACAGTGAAATTAGTTCTACTACTAATTCACTCTGTACTAAGACAAGATTTCCAATACTGTAGCAAATTTTAGCAATATGCAGACGTGCCCTTTTTTCGTTGAACACCTGCCCCTCAAAATATCTGTGCAGGTCACTGATATTCTGAGATGTCTATGCTGTTTACTTTGTATGGAGGTAGATCTTTAGGTAGATCTTCAGCACATGCCAGAAGTTTTGGCCAATCACATGCTTTCACAGATGCTGTTGGTCTACACCCTTTGTCAACTTTGAATCAAAGGCTAGTGAAAACAGAGAAAATGGCTTTTCGAGCACTGGCTGCATCTGCTTACACAAGGAAACAACACAAATAAACCTGAATAAAGAAGCAATGTGAAAGATGGATGAATATTGACAAAGCATTTATGCAAAGTTTAACCAGACTGAGATAAACTGTAGACTCCATCTAATGTCATTTTATATTACATCATCAGTTGGTCTAGATATTTCCTCATTATAACTGTTTACTCTATGCACATTTATTGA
>CM072152.1:3309814-3361259 GCA_036850595.1 Rhyacichthys aspro
TGTATACCAGTAACAGTATACCAGCAGGAAACCTTCAGCTCTGTGCAGCTGTTCCCCTTCAAAAGCTAAACTTCAATGCTGCGTAGCAGACACTATAGGAAACATTGTTTGTTGGACCCGTTGTGAAGCTCGTGTGTCAAACACACCAAGAAGTGGCCTGCTTATATGCCCTCTGCTCAATCACCAGCACCTGGTTGATTGCACTCAGAGGTTATAAAGGCATGTGAAAGGAGGCGCCCTCAGATCTATTTGTCTTCAAACTGCATCACTTGTGTCTTGTGCAGTCAAGTCTGTGAACAACTTATTAAAAGAATAAACTATGGATAGTGGCAAGAGGTGTGTGCCTCCTTGTCGGAGGTTGCTCTCTGACGAAGATAATCACGACTTCTGTTCTGAGTGTTTGGGGGAACACGTGGCCCTTGGTCTAGCGGGGGAGTGCGAGCACTGTGACTTGCTGCCTGTAAAAGTCTTACGTGCTCGGCTCGCGCAAATCGGTTGAACTGGCTGAGACGCCGGGATCAGAGGGCTCTCTGTCCCTTGCGCTCTTGTCAGATGAGGCGGACATCGGTGCTTCCCCGACCATCTCGATGACGCTTCTTCCCTGGCCGCTTCACCCTCGCAGCGCTCCTACCGCCCTGATGTGCTGTTTGAGGAGTTGCTCGAGGTTGTCACCAGGGTGGTGCCGCGGCTCAATATTGATTGGCTGCAGGACCAGGGCTCCCCCAAACACTCCAGACAAGATGATAGGTTTCTGTCGAGTGGCCAGAGGGAGAGATCTCAGCGGCGGTCAATCCCTTTGACGATCTCCACGAGGAGCTGCTCACTCGTGGAGTAATCCATATTCGTCCCGCGTCTTCATCCCGTCAACATTGATATATTCAACTATTGTCGGGGTGGGGACACGGGGCTATGGGGCGATGCCCCAGGTAGAAGAGGCGCTCGTGGGCTACCTCTCTCCGGGGACATCTTCCTCCCTCCGCAAACCTACCCTCCCCACCAAGCCTTGCCGTGTTACATCATCGCTGGTGGTGAAGGTGTTTCAAGCAGCGGGTCAGGCTGGTGCTACACTGTACACTATGACTGTGTTGCAGGTGTATCAGGCTGACCTGCTACAGGATCTGAGCGTGGGGGGGTCTGTAGATCAGGAGGCGTTTTTAGAGCTGTGCCGAGCCACTGACCTCTCTCTCAGAGCGACAAAGCAGACGGCCCGGGCTATTGGCCGTTCTGTGGCTGCTTTGGTCTCTACAGAGAAGCACCTGTGGCTCAATCTCACGGGCATCAAGGAGAAAGACTGCACTTTTCTTCTTGATGCCCCAGTCTCCCCCTCGGGTCTCTTTGGTGACGCGGTAGACGCTGTCGCCGTGAGATTCCGAGAAGCTAAGCGCTACGAGGAGGCGTTTGTGAGGTTCCTCCCCCGAAGAAAGTGGACCTGCGCACAATCTTTTCGAGGAGGAACAATAAGTCCTGATACTGCACACCCAGGACTGCAGGGCCTGGATTTAGTTTGCGTATCATTGCGCATCTCGTTCCTGCTTTCTCTGCTGTCCGCTGTCATGTTTGCGCACACCTCAGGTCATTACATGATTTTGTTTCCTTTAGTTCTTGAATGCCTGCAAAATACAGGGGAGCTCAGAGCAGTGCTTTCACAAGCATCAGACCAAGCTCCTTATCCCCACCATAAACTGGCAGTGGAAGGTTGAGCAGGATGACCTCATTCAACATGCATTCATACACTGCTGGGGCTGTGACACTTGGAGGGGATAAGAGCTGATTCACCTGGTAATTAACAGTGCATATGTATGTTGACTGCCATCAGCATTTCTTTACTAAAGTGCATCTCACACAATTGTAGGACATTCTGCAAAAAATGGCACCTATACCACGATGGACCTCAAAGCCAACAGGGTCATCTAAAAAGAAGTCTATAATTTCTTGAGCAAAGAGGTGTAATGGTCCAGTCTGTAGTAACTGACAGGCATGCGGGTGTACAGAAGTTTTTGAGGGAACAAAAAAAGTACATTAGACACTACTTTGACCCTTAGCATATGGGAAAAGGTTAGTATTTTATTCTAACAAAAAATATTGTATTTAGACACCTTTTTGAGTTTACTTTTTCATTATGTGCACAGGGCTTGGTAAAAAAAATGATGCAATTAGTAAGATGAAGGGACTGGACAAGACGTGGCTCTGTAAGGTCCTTCTTCAGGAAACTCCTCTCTTATCCTGGTGACTGTGCAAGAAGGTATAACCCCCCTTACATGCTCCCCAAGGTATCCCCAGCACCACTGAACCACATTGCGGTAAGCAAGGTGTCTATAACAGCTGAAAGAGAGGTGGTACACATGTATGTGTAAGTGGAGTGCCTATATCTAAAGAGTATTTATAAAAACATTGATCACTTCTGGTAACTAACCTGTTTAGGACTGGCTCTTGCATTTCCCCAAATAGCTGAAGATAAGTGCCACATACAGCTTGTAACACATAAGGGTTCAATGCTACTGCCTCAAAGCCTGGATTGGCTGTTATGCAGCCCACTCCACCAACCTGGTCACACCTATGCGTTATGAGAAAGCAAGCATGTTTATGACTACTTTGTTGGGATGTTAATTGTCCAATTTGACAATGTAAAAATATGTCTTTTGGTATGTGGATGGTGTGTGTTTTATGCACATTATTGTGATATTAAATGAACCATGGACTTTACACACTCTGCTCTGAAATAAACAGAGTTTTAGTGTAATTATTTCAATACTAAATCATACTATAATAAAGATAAATGCATAGGTTTGCAATTTCAGAAATTCCTTTAGCCTTTGCTATGAGCATCATCCTAAATAAGCCAAAATATGCAAATGTTTTACCACTCAGTCACTGGCCCCATTCTGTCTTGGACTGCCTCGGCACCAGCTTCGGGCGTTGTTGAGACCGTGGTTTGAGCCAGCAGCTCGAATTGATATGGCTCTGGCCCTGTGTCTGTAGACAATTCACCTTCCTCCACATCAGGTGAAGGTGGGGGGTCCTCCACTCGAAGGACCGCTCTGTTGCAAAGCTATTTGCGTCACTCCGATCACTCTCCATCATTGCGTGTCTGTCAATGAATCTGACATCTGTCAATCAATCAGTCACTGTCGGTCTCATGTACACGCCCCCGCTCAGCCCCTCCTTCAGATCGTCCCCTCTGTCTTCGCTGGGCTCTGCCCACGTTTCCAGGACTTTTCAAATTTTGACTGTGGGTGGAGTTACGCTCTGACCAGGGGTTGAGTTACTCTTTAAAAAGGAAATGTCAGCTAACAAGGTCAATAAAAAGCAGCACAGATTGACAGAAACTATATCCAAACCACAGCAACATGCTTCCAGATCTCAGTAATCTTTGGAGGAGATGCCAAAGATTACTGACATTGGTCAAGTGTGAAAGGCCGAAACAACATGGCTTCTGTACTTTCAGGGCTTAGTGAAAGAAACAGGCCATGTCAGAGAAGAACTAGGGCCATGGCTTTAAATGTCAAATTATGCTTTGTCATCATTATTTATGCATTAGATATAAAATGTTGAATTTTCACAATAATAGGTTTTTATGTCAAATCCCACAGCAGCAGTCATCTCCACACGGCACTGACTGTTCTCTCTCCCTTGGCTGCCACCATGCTGCCCTCAATATAAGCACTTAACCCCTGTTTGCCCTTGTGGCACGCCTCCGTGGCCAGCTGTGAACTGTGACTCCCATGAAGCCGCCGCTGTAGGCAGACGAGAGCAGAGCGTGACACAGCAGCAAACTCCACTCATAACATAATGGGATCAGATGAAAATGAGACATAACAAGGTTAGCCTGCTGCTCAGAATGCAAACTGTGTGTGGTTTCAAAAGGGAGACTTGAATTAGATCAACAAGGCTCAAAGGTTTAGACTTGTTTTATTATTGAAGACAGTGCTAAAAATTACTTTCATAGGCTGTATGAATCAAATCGTTCAAGTTTGGAAAACCCCTCTAAAGTGATAATCCATGAGACATTACTAGAGCTGTCACCTAATGTTGTTCTGTTGTGTAAATGAAACTAGGCTTTTAAAGAAACTGAATCACGCTGCTATCTTTCTTACCTTTTGAGTTGTGCTGCCATTGAACACATATGACCAATACAGACAGAAAGGAAGCAGCAAGAAAAGAAAGGATAGATTATAAATAAAGCAGATACAACTTGATAGAAAGGTTGCTTTTTCAGTAGTAAGTGACATAAATTATTTGATTTGATTACATTATTTGATAAGATTTCTTAAGAAAATTCCCTGTATCACCTTGGAAAACATTGATTTTGAATATAATTGCATTCAACATTTTGAACCCCAATAACAGGCAGTTCCATCAGTTTTACTTGCCTTTTACCAGCCACACTAAATACAAAGATGTAGTTCTTTAGCTTAAACTGCGTTGTCAGGGCTCTCTAAAGTAAAAAGTTACACCAACAGGTTATGACGACAAGGTTTATAGACTACAGTCCACTTATCTTCTACTGTCTTTGCATTGTGTCTCAACTTCACCAAACCACCGTAGGCTGTCCTTCTGATTTTATTTCAGCTGAGCGTCAATAAAAAATGTGTCATAACCATATGTGGCTGTGAATAATCACTGCTGCAGGCGACAGATGAGGACTTAATGTTGACGTACAGCCTGAAGTCATCAGTAAACAGTGCCGTTCTGCTTTTGTTCTGAATGTTTTCTCGTCATTTCTTTTCAGCTTTTCCACAGACAGATACATGTTCATTGTCACAAAAAGCAAGCAGTATATTTCAAATGGACTGTTTGGAATAAACTAAATTAGGTTCAAAAGTCAGAAAGGTAATTTGGTATCTATGTACACAGACTCACACAGGACTGATGGTATTGTTGCCAGGTCACTTGATGAAGATAAAGAAAAGTGTACCAAGCAATACCAAACCAACACCTTATATTCTTTGCTACTTAGTCTTTTAGAAAACATAAGTAATGCTGGTAGACGTTAATGCTACTATTTATTTTGGAGTAGACAATGTCCAAATAGCTGTTAAGAAACATTTTACTGTTTCAGACTGGTTCCATTGCAAATACAACACATACATGGGCATTCTTCTTCCTATGATTAATTGAAAGAACTAGATGTTAAGAGGCACAGTTTGTCAAACTGCATATCCTCTCAGTCTGGATTCATTAACACAGTGCGGCACATCGACAAGGCAGCTGTCACTTACTGCTGTTCATTATACAATGTCAAAAAACGCAACCTGTTTTCATCCCAGGCTTATTCAACATTTCTCACTGGCTCATTTTTTTTTTTTTTCTGATGCCCTATGATGTTCTGAGTTACTGACTGATGGATGTCAGTCAACTTCTGTTTTAAAAGCATTATGCCCCGTCACACTTTTTTAGTTGCCGCAACCAATTATTTAGTTGTGAATAAATCACTCAGAATCTTGGCTTTAAATTGGTGATAGGTCACACAGTGGGACAGGATCAAAGATGAATCTCAGAGTCTCAGCAGCAAATATCTGACAGTGTCAGGAATTTGACTTGTAGAGAATTCTTATATGACCCATAACAAAGTTCCCCCCAGAAAATATTATGTAATAATATAATGTATTATTTATATGTTGTAAAATATAATTAATATTTTATACAATTTGTTTAAATTATATTTTACATTTTTAATAAATAATGATTTTATAAAAAATAAAATTATAAAGTAAATGTACCCTGCTCAGCAGCTGGATTCTCCTGGGATTCAAGAGTTTACAAACTCACAGAAATTCAATGTGACTTCTTCTGAACAGCTGCTGTTTCAGACCAATGGTGTGGCAGTTATGGGTGTGGTTTAGGTTTGTTACTAATATAATTAACATTGGTCTCATTGTACAATCACCTGGTGATAAGTTGTTACGGGCAGGTGGTTCACCCAGTCAGCGCATTCTGTGGAAGCCTTTCTGGATGGTTCTGTGTAACAGACCACCTGATGAGTCAGGTTATTAAAAACTAGCCCTGGTATCCTTGAGTAGCAGTTTGCTAGATGTTTTTTGTAAACAAACCTGTACTAATTGCTTACCTCAAACTCTTACCTCTTTACTACACAAACATTCACAAATACAATTCCTCTTTTGACAAGGTAAACCCTGATTGCTGGAGCCCATCCCAGCAACTTTGTACCTGACATGGGGTACACCCTGACAATCCAGACAATCATTCATCAGTTCACCTAACAAACATGTCTTTGGACAGTGAGAGGAAACAAAACCAGGCATTTAAACCCTGATAAAAATGTATATAACTGCTTTGCATATGATATCAAGGTTGATGTCAAAGAAAATAGCAGACAATATGCTGCTACATATTGAAATTATAACATCTATGCATTTTTTTCAAATATAGAACTTGTCTAATTACCTTTGATTACATTTTTGGTATTGTCATTTTTATTGCACAGCGCTACATTGCAGCAGATTATACATTACATACCGGAGTATGTGGCCAGCTGATGGAGACAGTGATAGATGGGCTTTCTCATGCATCATAATTTTTCCTCTGTACCACAAAGGATTTTCTGCTCAGACAACTTCAAATGATTGTGCTCAAATAATAAACCCCAATAATAAATCTTCCCCTGGATCTGGGCTAGAAGTGGCTGCAACTGAATTATAGATGGACTTTTTGCTGTTCCTAACAGTCTATAAGTTTGCTCCTGGCCTCGACAATAAACGGTGTTTGTTCTACATATATTGCGCTTTACTTGTTCTATTAAAAAGTTGATTATTGAAAGAGAAAACTGTCAAAGGTCTGTCTGCTGCAAACACTATTCAGTCTTATCCGTTTATTAGAGAAATAGGCAAACAACATGCTGTGCAGTTTCTATAATAATAACATAAATAAAAGCACATATAAGCAAGGCTGTTGATGCAAAAATAAACACCTTGTTAAAAGTAAATAACAGAGCTTCTACAAAGCAGGTGCCAGCAAATGAAGTCCAGAAATAAGTAAATGACAAATGGTCATTACAACCACAGCTTAACAACTGAGTAGAGGATACATCAGACAAAGAGCACAGTGGTCCTGGTCCTGAGCCCAGAATATCAGTCCCAGTTGCTGCCAGAACATATCCAGCTGTAGTCACTTGGCTGAGCTACCTTTGTTTAACAGCTTTTTGACAATGTTCAACATCTCAAAATATATATCTCTAAATATTGTCCTCGGTTTGAATTTCCATTCCTTGCCCAGCAGCTGGATTCTCCAAAAATTTGGGAGTTTATCTCAAATCCATCTCATACTCCTCTGGACAGTGCAATTTTTTTGCAGTTCTTGATCAGACCAATAGTGTGGCAGTACTGGCAGTTAATAAACAAAAATCTGTTACTATCTACTAACATGTGGTCCATCAAATCACCTGCAGGTATTCATGTAAAGTATCTGCCCTTTGCTAAGGCTTTCTGTGGAAGTCCTCCTAATGGCTCTGAGTAACAGACCACAGTCAGGGTCATTTAAGATTGTTGCATAAAAAAATTAAATCACATTTTAAACTATGATCAAGGTTTAACTTTAAACCAACAAAATTTTAACTTTTAAATGACTGCCTCTAGAGGTGAATTCAGTAAGATAGCAGTTTATTATTTACCTTGCGCAGCAGCTGGTTCTCGCTGGATTTTTGAGTTCAAACTCATGAAAATCCATGTTCTACTTCTCAGTGGAAAGAGTATGCGTCCTGATCAGCCATATTCGACCAATGGTGTGACAGTACTGACAGTTTTGGCTGTGTTTTAGGTTTTACAGATCATCTGGAGAGCCAGGTTATTTTATTATCATAGTTTTGTAATGTAACTGACTGTTTTAATATTTCTTATCTAATAACAAAATGACTGTATCAGATTCCAAACCAGAGATAACAGGGGATCTGCCCACTGAACGCAGACTGTAGAACAGCAAGAGACAACTTCTCCTCCCTTCGGTCCAAGTGTCTGTTTCATTGTAGGGCAGTATAGCCTCTGTGTATTCCCAATGAAAGCTACTCTCTGTTGAGCACATTCCAACCTCTGCTGAGAGGCACTTCAGCTACCAGCTGATTGATACAAGTGAGAAAGCACCGCTGAGAACAATGCAGCTTAGCTACATATTAGTTTTGTTAACAAGGAATGGCAGTCAGCAGTTAGCACCTCATTGATGCTTGAAAATGTCTCTGTTATTTTCTTCATTCATTGTATTATTGCTTGTAATGTACGCTTTCTACTGCAATTATGTTTTTTTTTTTTCAAACATTGCTTATTTAAGGATGTAGTATGTAGTAGTATGCCAAAGGGCATATGTCTTTTCTTTCAACTCAATCTAGCCCTGTTCATTAATCCAACCGTTAAATGCACCAGCACATGCAGTGAATACATACATTGCAGCTGAGAAAGTCATGTAAACAGTCTGCTGTGAATGGCATGAGCTCTTGGAGTCATGCAGTGAAACGCCAACCAGATTTAATTGAGCAGCTAGCATAAAATTGTAGCCTGGCAGATGACATATGTTAATACGTCAGTTCTCTCTCTGCACCGTAATTTCTTCTACAGCACGCAAGCCTGGGGAAAATTAAATATGTATTTAAATTATGTGAATTATACATTTGTATCAGCAGCATGTTAAAGCCACACATGGCACAGTGATTAATATTCCTAAAGAGCTGTTGTCTTAAATCAACTCATGCCCGTGCTGTTCCATTCATATATCCAAGAACAATACACTGAATGGTGATAAATATCTTACGGACAAATTACCATGTCTCAGCAGCAGGGCAATATTAAAGCATTTACAGCATTTTACATAATAGCTTCATCTGTCTTGTTGTAGTTTGAGGAAATTCAATTTGTGCAGTGCATTTCTGGTAGTGCCATGTGACAACGTTGCCTGGAGGTTTCTAGGAGACCATGGTGCCAATCATAGATCCTAGTGCTATAAATGAGGTCTGACACTGGGCACAAGAAATCCCAGAGCTAGATGTAGCATCGCCGCTTCCTCATTATGACTTAATTAATCTGCTCAAACACAGATGTGGACTCTGTATGCTGATGGGCAGGAATTTTCGATTAAATATACTCCCAGGATTTTGCCTGTGAAAGGGACACTGAAGCGTAGGAGTTTTATAATGCATAAGCTGAGATGAGTATTTTGGTGCACATGCAGTAAGTAGTCTAAGAGGCTAGAGCTGGTTACTGAGAGATTCATCCAAGAAGGCAAGATCTTTTTCACTGTTTTACCTTTACCAGAACATACTGGATTTTTCCAGCACTACATTACGATTGATATGTATGTGAATACATGCAGACACTTTTTACTAGACCTGGAGCCTCATTTACGTGGAAGATCTGTACCAAAAAGATGAGCAAGCACACACAAAATTAAACGTATTTACCTTTATGAAGCCAACCAATCCAGCCGCCAAAAAGTAACTTAGGACAAGAAATTTAAGACAAACAGAAGCCGCTAACAGATGGGAAAAGTTCACAAAATCTGAATTCAAGGAAAAGTACTAAAAATAATATTTTTCAATTAGAAAAAAGTGAAAGTCAAAAGTTGACTCAAGGAGAGGACTGTTTGAAAATAATGTTGTTTGCATAGCAAGAACTACTACAACTAGTACCGCTGTCCACAGGCCAGGCATTGAATTCAGGACATTCTGACTGGTCTTTATCAAAGTTGTGTAGAAACCAGTCCAGATCTAGGCATAAAAGTAGTTGTAAAGTGTGTGTGATTAAAGGGTACCATGCCAATCCCAGCTATGCAAGATCTCTTCATAAATACACAGGCTGAAAACAAAGGTTCAGCTACCTCCACGGTTTCATTTTATCACATGGAAGGGCACAAGATGGATATTAGGATGTAATGTCACTTGGTAGCAGGAGGCATCAAAGGTACTCAAAATAAATAAATAAAGTGTGTAAACAAACATGCAATGGCATATGTCATAGTATAGAGAAGGGGGGCTGAACTCCAGCTGAGGTTTAAATATTATGATTAATGTAAATTTAGATAAAATAAATAAATAAATAAAGTTATAAGCCACCTGCAGCGCAGCCTGTCCTGTGGCCTGATCTGAACTACGTGCAGGACATGTTACATGTTATAATTGACACATCAACTAACTAACTGTAGTCAACATGTCTCAGTTGGAACATGTTGACAACACTACCCCCAAACATTCTCTCATTTGGCAATCTTTGTTAATGTCTTTGAGGCCAATGAGAAAACCGAACCAGCAAAAGCCAATAAGGAATTTGCAGAAAGAAGACAGCCAAAGACAATGACTATAACACCTGTTAAACATGCCTTTCAAGTCAAAGGCTCCTGCAGGACTGTATCTGAGCCTACTGAGTAAAAAAAAGTTACAAAACAGGCACGTGGAGCTGGGACTTCCAGAGCACAGCTTCTTAATGGTAATATATATTAATAATTGTTTTTATTTGTAATTGCTTTTATTTTATGGCCAGAACTCGCTGGGGTTCCAAGTGCATCCTAGACCAGGCTCAAACTCTTGTTAATATTAATATTCATGTTGAGTCTTGACATTCAAGAACAACGGGAGTCTATGGCTAGGTGCGCAGTTGACACTAGAGTAGAAGCTGCAACTGGAGAGTTGGTGTTGGAAGAGAAAGAAAGACTCTAAAAGAAAAACTTAACTCTGAAGGACTGGCTTGCACAAACAACAAGCAGAAGATGAGCTGGCTGCCTACTGTCAAGACCCTGTGACCCACAGTGATGAAGATTCCCACCAAGGTTATGGATTCCTCTTCCTATTAGCTGTTCCAATAGTGGAACTGATGTGAAGTAGTCTGCAAACACCGTGATTTTTTTTTTTCCCCTACTGGAAGGGTTGATGGCATTTTCAGAACAACATATCCAGGAACACCAACATCAGATTTCTTCTTATCTGGATTTTCTGCACCTTGACAAATGTCAAAACCGTAAAGAAAGCCACTTTGACATCTTCACATCTTGAACTCCCATTTGTGAGGTTTTCCCGGCATATAGAAAAGTAAATGAGATTTTCCCTTGAATGGCGCCATGATTTCATCAACTGCATGACATTCTTCTGCTGGCATGCAAAGAATTTTTTCTTGCAGTTTTTGTAACAACGGCCTGAGTTTCCATATTTTGTCTTTGTTTGCATCATCAGACGTGCCAAGGTTGTCCTGAAAGTGAATCTATGTCAACAGTTTCAAAAATCGATCACAAAACCTCACATCACAAACTGTTGCCTGCTTTGTTTCCATCTCCTAATCAGCTTTAACACAAGGCATCTGCACTTGCCCCATGTGCTCATACATACCCAGAACCTGGTCATTTTCTTTTTGCGGTTGTGTTCACTGGCTTTCCCTGATTCTGTACACGGAACATGTTTGTCTGTTTGGATATTTCCTGGAGCATTTCAACCTGTATCTTCTAAGGCTTCCACAGCCTATTCATTGAATTCTGCTGCTTGTGTGCTGTGCTTTTCTTCACTTGGATTTGTTCCTTCTCACTTTCCCTCTTGCTGCCTTCTTTGCTATTTTGTCTTGTGTTTTTGATCTGCCAGTGCCAGCCCTCAATGTCTGTGCTGGTCTGCTTGACCCTGTCTAGGAGGATCATTGGCAAAATGTTCTTTGAGCAATCTTTTTGTTTCCAAGTGACCGTAACTCCTATATTGGAGAGTTTGTTGTTCTGTAATGTCAAAGTTCAGAGGTGAGGTCTAAGGCTTGTGCTTTGTCATTTATTACAAGACTTAAAGAAAAGATACCACAAACATGGTGCAGGAGTTGTTGCTTCACAAAGAGTCGAAGGCTCTGGATGCCTGTGGATGTGTTTCTGTGCTACTAGTTAATCCACTTTCTGCCTCTACTAGGTAGCTTTATACATAGTTACCCTGGGTACAATAGAGAAGGCTTCAGACCCCTTTTGTTAAGTTCGCCCCTTACTTCCTTGTTTTGTGCTCATTGATACAGGATCTCAGGGCTGTAATCCACAATATGAATATGTTAAGCATAATAATAAGGGTCTGCCTCAGTGCCATCAAGTGGTGTTTGTAAATTTCTGGTGGAGATGGCAGCAAGACTTTCCCAGACATCTCGTGAAGCAGTTAAAAAAATAAAAGTGGTCAGGCAGCTGCTGTCAGTAGATCCAGGTAGCCCAAGAGTACATATGCTGCAGGGACGTGCACAGATAGACCCCAGGTGGTGCTCCAGTACCTGCCCCTTTGCCCTATGCCCTTTAAGTGCCCTTCTGGCAAGCGTTCTTTTTTAATAACTATTATTTGCTTAATTGATTTTGACACAAAAACGAGGATTCAGCGGCTAAAAATGGCCGATATATAATTATATATATATATCTTCCAACAGCTACCGCTCTGCCGCACCCTCGTGTCTATCTGCCTCTCGTCATGTGTGTTGCCCTCACGCTGCAGCTCTCACCAAGTCCCGCCCCCACCACAAGTTTATCAAAGATGAAGTCACAAAGCACAGCTGTCAGAACTGCTCTTTGACCAGTTCTCCTCTCTGTCAACAATAAGCTCTTATCTGTTTGGTTGGTTGGTGGGTTGGTTGATTGGTGGGTTGTAGTGAATGTGATACTATCGTGTGTGATTGGCTGGCAGCTGCCGCTAGTGCTCGTGTTTGTGCTGCTGAAGGCTATACTCGGTTATGATGGATAGGATACCCATTTATTGATTGAGCTAATCCACAGAGAGTAAGTATCTCTAGTTAAATGCAAAACTAAAAGTACCCATTTATGTATAAATCCTGTGTCGTTGTGTATCAGGCTGAAGTGCAGCTGTGTAGTTCAGAAAAGAAGCTGCAAGTTTGACTGAAGTGAGCGTTCAGGCACTGCACACACATTGGAAACAGAAATAAGGTTACAAACTGTGCTTTTCAGAACGTGGGATGTGAATGATTAAACCAGGTGTTTGTCATTAGCTATAGGCTACATGTGGTGATAGTTTTGTTATCTAGGCTTGACACATAATTACTTACTATCCACTTCAGCCAGTTAGATGTTAATATTTTAATAACTAGCCTAAAGATTGGTTCTTCTGATGCCATATCTGCACATTATAAAGACTATAGTTTATTATATAGGCCTAGATCAACACATTCAAAAAATATTCTGACTTGTAAAGACAAGAATTGGTGAGCCAGTAAGCATGCTATAAACAAGCAAGTTAATGTCAAAATGTGAGAAGACAACATGCATGCTTACAGTAATGACAGAGTGAAAAGAACGTGTATCTACACATAGTTACAGACCAACCACCATACAATCCTATATTTTAATGTTTTATATTATATTATTATGTTATTGTAATTAAATATCATTGGCTATAAAGTTACTCTCAGGGACCTTTTAGTTGTAGTTTGACTTTCTTTTACATTTTGTGGGATTACTCCATCAAATAACTACAGTGAAATTAGTTCTACTACTAATTCACTCTGTACTAAGACAAGATTTCCAATACTGTAGCAAATTTTAGCAATATGCAGACGTGCCCTTTTTTCGTTGAACACCTGCCCCTCAAAATATCTGTGCAGGTCACTGATATTCTGAGATGTCTATGCTGTTTACTTTGTATGGAGGTAGATCTTTAGGTAGATCTTCAGCACATACCAGAAGTTTTGGCCAATCACATGCTTTCACAGATGCTGTTGGTCTACACCCCTTGTACACTTTCAATCAAAGGCTAGTGAAAACAGAGAAAATGGCTTTTCTAGCACTGGCTGCATCTGCTTACACAAGGAAACAACACAAATAAACCTGAATAAAGAAGCAATGTGAAAGATGGATGAATATTGACAAAGCATTTATGCAAAGTACCTCCATCTAATGTCATTTTATATTGTTACATCATCAGTCGGTCTAAATATTTCCTCATTATAACTGTTTACTCTATGCACATTTATTGATCAGCAAAATACATTTGATTTGGGAGATAGGTTTACTCTTAGTCTTGATGAAAGGACACTGTGGTGCAGCTCTGCGATTCATTTCATTAATATAATCCCCAACAACCCCTCAGAGTTTCATTTGAATTAGCTTAAATATAATTTGCCCAAGCTATTACATAAGTCACACGGTGGATATATTCAGAATAAGCCATGAGCTGTGAAGATATGTCTTAATTTTCTATTTTTTGCAGTGTGAATTCATGCACAGGCACATGCAGCTGTGAAGCCGAGGAAGGTGGCAATGGAAGGGACATACCAATTACTGCTGCCAATATCATGTGATAGTGAGGCAGGGCCAGTCGATCATTGCTAATCTGGTTCATAGCCATATGCAGCTCTCCTGCGGTTTCAGCCACGGCCTTTACGGATCAGACGCCAGCATTTCAAGGCAGGACGTGGATTTAGTGAGGCTGTCGGGGCAGGGGAATGTGAATTACGGCTGGATGTTCCTCGACAGTGCAGAGCCGGTGGATTCATCTGTTCTGACAGCCTCTTGACTGTGTGTGATGATGAGAGACAGCTCCGGGTTGGCGCTCGGCACCGGCTCTTCAGCTGACAATGTGAATTATGGAGACCCGAAGGAGCAAGAGCACGCATCAGCAGACCCCCACTCCCATTAATCCTTCCCTCAAAGGTTCCACTGTAGAGACCCCAGACATACCTCAATGCAGCCTCTTCAAACGCCAGCTTCAACAAGATGGAGGCAACCAAGTTCTGCTCTGCATTCCCAATCTCTAAAAGTTTGCTTCAAACTTTAAAAAACTAAAATTTTCTGTTAATAAAATATTAGTAGAATGCTAAAGAAAGTGTTTTAGAGGGATTTTTTTCTTACTTTTTTTCAGTTTTTGTGTCATTTTGTATTTAATTCAATTGAAAACACTTCATTAATCCCCAAGACAAACTTCATTGTACTTTATAAAGCCTTTTCATAATCTTCACGGGCAGAAAAACCTTGTCTGTATTTACTCTTGTAGTCCACTTCTTTTTTTTATTCCAACCGACACAGAAACGTTTCCTTTTGTTCAGTTAGTTAGTGGTTCTTTGTGGTGCAGAGGGCATTTTCAGCTCTCGAGTGAATGAGCTTTTCTACAGAAACACACAATTCTAGGAGAGTCTGTGAATTCGGGCACAGTCTGATTGGTATTAACTTTGTGACAGAACCAAAGTCATGGTAGCAGTGCTCAACACACTTGTCTCATCAGTGTTTCCTGTAAACAAGGCATGAGCCAGCACACAAAGAACTCATCCAAACCAATGAATAAATGAATTTTGTCCCATTCTTCTTGAACACAGCAAGATAGAAGAGACAGAGTGCTTGTCAGATGAATATACTAGATACTGTAGTGTATGACAGAAAGGCCAAGCTTCAAATAGAACCTTTAACCCATAACCTTTTGCTGTTACCGTACTGAAAACACTCTGTTCTTTTTTCTATAGAGGCTATACAGGAGAGTGGTTTAAAGTGGAGGAGAGCATGGCGTGCATCAGAGAGCACAGGTCAGGACTGGAAATGGCATCAGTGGACAATTGACGGCTGCTCCCTGAACATTTTAAAGATTTCAGGACGTGGGGTGGATGTGATAAGCCCAGTTTGAGAGACAGCTTCACTGCGATATGAAACAGACAACTGGAAAAAGTTTTGTCTCTTTGTTGTTTAAATCACCTGATCATTCTTATATTGTTTCAAATTTACTTGAAACTTGATTTCATATTTCCTCAAACAACAACAGCCTAGTTTGCAGATACCTCTCTAATATGCTAAATGTACACTTTAATTTATCCTTTATCGTTATTAAATCAAATAGAGGGCATCCGCCTTAGATTTTGGGCAGTCTGGAAAAATAACCCCATCATTAAGGTAAAATTATTTGCTTTTTGGCTTAGCCCCATCAGGGAGTCACCACAGCAAAGTAGTTTGCATTTGATCCGAGCTTGGCACCAGCATGGCCTAGGACTGTGCCTGGAGTTGAACCCCCAATCTCCCACAAAGGTTCACTTCACTGACCTCTTCACCGACAGAATACCTACATACCTTTGTTTAGCTAATGAATCTGAATTAGCTGTTGTCACTCTGGTACTTGACAAACTACACAGTGACTCGAATACAAAAACACAAAAATTCTCATATACAACATAATGTACTATATACACTAAAGACTACAGATGTGCATTTTGTGTGCATTAGTGTTATATGGTCTTCACAGTTAAGTTCAGTTTAACTGTTCAAGAGAGTAATTGCACTTGAAAAGAAACTGTTCTGATGTCTAGATGGTTCTGTATGTCCTGGCAGATGGCAGCAGTTCAAACAGTCCATGTCCAGGTTTAGTGAGGTCTCCGAGGAGTTGCCTGCTCTCTTCTTGGTTTTGAAAGTGTACAGCATCTGGAGGGGCAATAACCTCAGGTGTTAAAGCGTAGTAAACCACTTTTTACACGTATTATCCATGGTTGTATTATTAGACAACTATTGACCCTGTTGATTTTTAATGGAAGTGCTCATTGGTGCATATTGCTTAAAAGGTTTTGGCATTTGAGTTTACGTCTGCATTATGCGGCTCATAGCAAAGGCCCTTGTGCATGTGGTCTTGTGTTTTACCCGTTATCACATTCGTATTAATGTGCCCGAAGGCTGGATAGAGCAGTGACATCATAAAATAATAAAATTTCTTTTAACTCAATTTAATGATCTTAACAGAGAGAAAGTGTATTATATAAAAATAGATGATAAAAACTTCAAAATCTCTCCATTTTGAAGGTGTAGGTAGACTTTAATTGCATACTTTTACAGTGTGGTCTATAGGGGCAATTGTTTAGGGGCAATACCTTGTGTGGCTGTTGGAATTGGTAGCAGGAGAGAGGGGACGTCCAGCTCTTATAGTCCACCTATGGTATAATCCACTTTGCTGGCTAAAGATGGTACAAGTCTTATCCATTAGTTTTAGGAGTCATTAAATTGGGCAGAGCAACACATTAGGCTGTGTTCAAACCACAACAAACTTGGCAAGTGTGAACATATCCAGATCCATCAACAGGAACTGGGTTTAGTGAGTTTGTCATACTTCAACCGTTAGAGGCCTTCGGTGCCAGTGATGTAATGGGAATTTGCTCTGTTGGACCCAGAAGAAGGCATGTTTTAGACCGAAATAATGCAACCAATTATTGCAAAAACAAACACGGCAGCTGTGGCCCTGTCTGGTCTGGTGTTCTGGTTTGTCTGAGTCAAGGCAAAACTTTTGGACAATAACCCTGAATTGTGTTGGATTCTTTGACAGGAATATTACCAGCCCACAAGGATATTAAAGCCATCTATTTTTAACCAGTTGCTGCTCTTAGCTCTAACAAATTACAATTGCAGAATAAAAATGGAAAAAATGATCCTGCCATTGCATAGTTTCCATTATTGTAATGCCAATTTATACCTCATATAGGTTTGGTTTCATAAGATAAGGTAAAACTATTTTGCGTTCACATTCACATCTATGAGGAAAACCTTCGATAATATATATTAAAAAATGCCATTCACTCAATTTACGAAAAGGAAAGCACTGAAATAACAATGTCGTGATCCTGACCATCCGCCGAACCCTGACTTGAGGCTCTGCTGGAGGAGATATGAAAATTGAGCCATTGGAGAGAAAGACAAATCCTGTTGCACGTTGAGCACTAATCCTCCCTTTGGATGATAAATGCATCACTGAGCTCAGAAACGCACCACCCAGCCTGAACCGTTGTACAATCTCTGAAGACAATAGAGGGGCTGAGTGTATTTTCTCATCTCTTGTGTCTGCCAAGTTCACATGCCCACATGCAGACTGCAGCGCCAAGTCTCACCGCCCCCAGCCTCGCAAGCATCCGCCACCGCAACCACCTTCAACGACACACTTAAACGCCTCAAGACAACGGTAAGAATATAGGCAACGGATGGAAATCAATTGCAAAGTATCATTTCAACTTTTTCTACATCAGATGCATCTATGTTACAGTTTTTTTTTTTGAAGAAGAATTGTATACATGTGTTTAACCAAAACTTGGCAAACAATTTCAACAAGTTGCATGCCTATTACAATGCTGGATTCACATTTTTCGTTTAACAAAAAGAGATGGCGTTGGTCAGGAACAAACAGGACCAAGGTCTGCTTTGTTGGTAGTGTGAATCAAAGTTTGATACGTACTTTGTTCATGCTTTGGGACAAAATGCAGGAAGTCACAGTCAACAAAACAAACAAGAAAAGAAATGGAAGGGTAACAATTCTTAGTATGATTTAAAAATAATGTAGACATACAGACAGAATTTTGTGAACTATGCTGCAGCCTGGAGAACTGACCTGACTCAGAGAAGCAGAGCAATTTAAACAAAAAAATGAGACTTTGCCTGAACAAATCAATATCTGCTTAAAGGTATGATACATAGCTATGCCTTTGCTGCATATTTTACCATCAGACTTTTGTATGAGTGCTATGGTATTAGATGCCAGTACTCTGAACATCTGAACATGTTTTAACTTAAAATAAATAAATAAATGAAATGAAATAATATGCAGCCTTCAGGCAAGTTTGATGGTTTAAAGATGAGAAGAAAGAATGGTCCCTCACACAGTGAACCTAGGGGTCAAGGCATGTAAGGACACTTCACCATCTTATGAGAACACATATCATCAGACTGGATTCTTAAATAGTCAATACCAACTACCCTACAAATCTAAGCATGTATGTGTTAAGAAGAAATTTCTTAAGGCCAAGTGTCATGTTGTGCTGTGTTTCCCAAAATATTTGAAATGAGACCCTTATGACAAAATAATCAGTTCCTGGTCTGGTGTAGGGGGACAGGCAACCCAAATAAAAATGTTGGATTTTTTTTTCTCACATGCACCAAAAATTGTAGATGTAGATTGAACTGGGAAAAAATGCATTTCCTGTTTCAAATGGTAGATATGCCACAATGTTCATTTTTGTCTTTCTCTAAGATCCAGCTGCATATTTTCACTGGCTTCATTCTTGTGCTTCTCTCTCTTTCAGAATGAATCCATTGGTTCTGCTAAAAATGTCTGTTAATTCACAGATAATATGGGAGCTAATGGATACAACATAACGATACTGGGAAACCATTGGCAGAGAGCAGTAAATCTGACCGGCTCGGCGTTTGTGTGAGGAGTAGATTGCAGCCGAGCCTATCCTGTTGCACATACGCTGTCAGATAATCTCATTACTTAGAAAGAGCAGTCTCCACTATTGGCATGTTGTCTGAGGTTAACGCAGCCACCCACACTCTCACAACCACAGTGTATTGCTCTATTTCACTCTCACTAGGTTCGGTATGTGTCGACCGAGAGTGAAGATTGCAATTGATTTTACATTCCGGGCATGCTGTGTTTTACAAGTGTCCGTCCGGAATATTTCAGAATCTAAATGTATATGGTTTCACTAATGAGTCCATTTGTGAACCTTTCCTTGCTGACTGGAATTATCAAGTATAAATCTTTGATCTGTTTTCTTTAATGACCCTATAGGATGTTAGTAATTCATTGGCTGGACAGGATATGTTTCGTATAAGTACCTTTCAGAACACATGGGAGACGGGAAGGGAGAAATCTCTGATTACCGTTGGTCATTTTAATTCTGAAATAATTACAGCCTTGTATAAAAGATAGCCTTGGTTACTTGAAGTCTGTCCCGTTTGGTTCAGATCACAGAGGTTGGAAGCCTATTCCAGCTGCTTTGGACTTGAGCTTAAGCAAAAACTGCTGCCTGTTGTGTCCTGGGTGAGGGCTGGAGGTGCAATGTGAGAGACCAGAGTGGAGATAGGCAATATTATCACTTTTGGTGTCAATCTGCCCTTGAAGACATGCATAGAAACTGTGGACTGTGGGAAGAAACCACTTTGCTTTAACGAGAACCTTAAGTCTGAGTAAGACATACAGACTTCACAAAGAAAGGCTCAGCAGTAGATCCCACAACATTTTTGCCTCACTGCAACAGCAAACATGGCCGACAACTGTTACAAACTATATGGTATATAATACAGATAGACAATATGTTTTTTTCAGGTCTCATACAGATTATTAGTAGTCAAGGAGGCCGATAACCGATATTTGGAGCCGATATTCATTTGCAGTAAAAGTGATTTTAAAGGTTTTTTTTTAATCTTAGACAATAGACACCTTTGTTTTAAAATTTTATCAAAAAGTGCAGGGAGTTCCCAGGGTCAGAAGCATCTTTTATGAAGTACCTAAAAAGAGAGAGAGTTAAATTGGGGCAACATGCTGACATGTGTTCAACTGCTCATGGTTAATTTATTACAGCATTTGGGAAGCCTCTAGTTGATTTTATTGTGTAGATGTCATATTTTAACAACATATGATAGGAGGGACCCTGTCATTCAAAACTATGCTGCTACATTACTATCGATTAATGTTACATAGCTGAAAATGGTACAATAGCAATAGGAGAGACTGTTTTCTCTCTAACACACAGTAGTTGTGAGTTGTAGAGGACTGGGATGTTTATTACAATGTCAGGAGAGTCTGCTGCTTTAACTTACCTTTGAAACATATATCTACTCTCCAGAGCTTCTACACTCTGCAAAACTTTTTCTCCTCTCCGCCGTGTGTGTGTGTGAGTACTGTGCATGCACAGCTTTCACTGCTGATTGGCTGTTACCCATGACGTGGCTCTGCATGTAACCAATCAGATGGTGCTGTGGGTGGGACAATGCTGGAGATAGAGTAGTGACTGCAGACAGAGAAGCATGGCTGCATCTTATATAAAAAGGCCAATGCTGATATGCGTCAACAGCACACACAAAATCTACTTTAATGTTGTTACATGATCACATATAAGCATTGAATAACTAGGTGTACCTTATTATGCATCTGGCGGCAGTTGTCCAAGTGTGAGGGAGGGACTGTGGTCATCTAGACTTAAAAGTCAGTAAAAAAGTCAGTGTATGTTTTAAATGTTTGCAATATGGGTGTGTCATGTATACTGTATGTATGTATATATGTGTGTGTGTGTGTGTGTGTGTGTGTGTATGTAGGCTACCCTTGTACTTTATTTCTTTTATAATATATATAATTTTATTATATTATTGTATTTACTTTTTCCCATAAAAAACATGCAGTCATGTCTAAAATATACATTTTCTATGTATATTTTGCTCTGATATATGTGTGTCACAGTTTCATCTTCCTGGGCTCTCCTCATACTCCACTGCCCCAGTATTCTCTCACCTCGGCCCCTCTCTACCTGCCAGCCACTCCCACCGGTTCACCCCTCCTCGTTCACCCGCTGCGGCGGCTGCGGCTTATCTGCCAATCAGCCCGGTATGTAAGACTCACCTGTTCGCACACACGCTGCCAGATTGTTCCTCTGCATTATGCACGACTCTCCAGCGTTCTTCTCCTGCCTGATCTCCTGTTGCCGACCTCGTCTGTCCCCGACCTGTTCTCCTCGCCTGCCTCCCGGTAAACCTACCTGCCTTCCGTCTCTGACCACGCGCTCTGCCTCGGCATCCTTGGCATCGTTCTGCTCTTCCCTCGTCTGTACCTCCGCACGGTCAGCGGACTCTACGGGCTGCGGACTCCTCGCTACGGCTTCGGCGACCACAGTAAGCTCCTCTCTCTCATTCCACGTGGCCGGGGAACCGAACTCGTTCCTCAGCCCTTCCCCGTGCTTTAGAGACTGTGTGCGGGCTTTCGGCCTGAAGAGAGACCTGAACGCTGTAGTGACTCTTGCTGCTCTGCTCTCTGTTTGCTATTGTGGCAATAAAGGTTATTACCAACTGTACCTATTCGCCTGTGTACTGCTTTTGGGTCCAAACCACCCCCGTTACAGTACAATCTGGCCAAATATGGACCCAGCGGACACATCCTCTCCCCAGACTCGCTTAGCTCGGGTAGAGGGAGCGCTGCTACAACACGAGGCCCAGCTAGCCTCCAACGCAGCGGAGGCTCGACAGTCTGCTTCGGCTCTGGAGCGGGCGCTAACCTCGCTAGCCACCCAGGTACAGCAGTTAGCGGCCACCGTGTCTCAGCAAGCCGTTGCCGCCTCGGCGCCAGCCCCGCCGGTTCCAGCCCCGGCTTTTCCTGCCAGTACTGCACCAGAGCCCCGGGTGGGGCGCCAGAGCGCTATTCTGGGGATCCAGAGAGCTGCAATCCGTTTCTGACCAACTGCACCATCCTGTTTGCCCTGCAGCCCCATACCTTCGCTTCTGAGGCAGCGAGGGTTGCCTTCGCCATCAACCACCTCACTGGCAGGGCACATCAGTGGGGAACAGCAGAGTGGGAGAGGGGCACGCCAGCCTGCTCTTCATTCCAGGCCTTTTCAGAGGAACTTCGTAAGGTTTTTGGTCCCGTTTCTCTAGGTCCAGATGCCAGTGGGGGACTCATGAGCCAGAGGCAGGGGAATCGGACAGTGGCCGATTACGCTATCGACTTTCGCACACAGGCCCGACTCAGCAACTGGAACTCAGCGGCCCAGTGTGATGCATTCCTCAATGGACTGGCACCATACATCTAGGATGAGCTGGCTTCGTACGACCTCCCGGCTTCCCTCGACGGACTGATTGAGCTGACGTCCAGGCTGGACAGGCGCATACAGGCGAGGAGAGGGGAATTACGCCGGGAGGGAGTGGGGCGTCGGCTGTCCACCCGCCTGCGTGGGTTGCCAGATGCCCCGGACCCTCTCGCAGAACCCACCCCTGAGGAGGGGGAACCTATGCAGGTGGGGCGCACCAGCCTGACGCCAGAGGAGCGTGACAGACGACGCCGAGGGAATCTCTGCCTCTACTGCGGTCAGGCCGGACACTTCGTTTCCCGCTGTCCATTAAAAGGGGAGGGCTCAGCAGTGAAGAGGGGCATTGTGCTAAGCCGGACCCGGGTCGTTGCCCCTAACTCGAGACCTTTGTTTCACGTCCAGTTCCTGTTGGCGGGGGGCTCTCATACACTCGCCGCCTTCATTGACTCTGGGGCAGATGTTAACCTGATCGATGAGGAGCTGGCCCTCCAACTTGGCATCGATCAGGTCCCTTTGTCCAGCCCGGTGCCGGCCAGCGCTCTAGACGGTCATCTCCTGGGGACTGTCACCCATCAGACCGCGCCCATCCCCATGCTCCTGTCCGGCACCCATAATGAGACCATTCGGTTTCACGTCCTGAGGTCTCCTAACCTTCCTGTGATCCTCGGCTACCCCTGGCTTCGTCGCCATAACCCCCTCATAGACTGGTCTACGGGGTCCATCCTGGGGTGGGGCCCCTCCTGTCATCAGGTCTGCCTCAGGGAGGCGGACACACTCCCACCAGCATCCAATACCTGTTCGGCCACCGACCTATCCAAAGCGCCCTCGCTAAGAGACACCAGGGAGTTCGTTAACGCCTGCCCAGTCTGCATCCAGCATAAGGCCCCACTGCTGGAGGGGGCGCCAAAGCTGGGACTCTGTCCTTCCCCTCGTCCGAGGCATCCCACGAGGAAGAAGAGGAGGAGGGGCTGTCAGCAGGGGGGCCGGAGGAGGAGGAGGCTGAGATGGTCTTCTCGGATGAGTTTTACTCATCGCTACGGCTTCGGCGACCACAGTAAGCTCCTCTCTCTCATTCCACGTGGCCGGGGAACCGAACTCGTTCCTCAGCCCTTCCCCGTGCTTTAGAGACTGTGTGCGGGCTTTCGGCCTGAAGAGAGACCTGAACGCTGTAGTGACTCTTGCTGCTCTGCTCTCTGTTTGCTATTGTGGCAATAAAGGTTATTACCAACTGTACCTATTCGCCTGTGTACTGCTTTTGGGTCCAAACCACCCCCGTTACAATGTGTCTGATACCAGTGTTTTACAGCAGAAAGTCCAATTTGATGTGGCTTTTATTACACTAAAAGTAATTTGTCTTTTTCTGCAACTTTAGGCCCATATTAACACCAGTGAACAGATAAAGATTTCTTCAGTGTGCCTTTTCTGTTACTTTATAGCTATGACAATGCACAGAACAAACTGTTACTAGAAGCTACTACCTAGTAGCTTACATTGAATTCATGCCTCAATCAATGGAATTCAACAAGAAATCTCTTTTGCTGAATAACACTGAAGTTGTTTTATGGGCATTTTAGTCTCTAGACAGCACTGATAAAATACCTCACACTTTCTTATAAAGCAGCTTATTCCTTTTTTATTGTTTTGTTGTGTGTCACTTACAGCCTGTCTATCCTCACTGTCAGGAACAATAAGATTTGTTTGGAAGAACTGTCTCGTCATATCACTGAGTTTTAACCTTTGCTGAATAGAATTATGCTGCACGAAGGACACGTTATTGAATCGACAGCCTAGAACTACTTTGAGCCAAACCTTCTCCTTTATTCCTCACTATATGCATTTGATATGGCAAAATTAGATTACTCACCATCAAAGTTTTCCCTCACATGAGATCAGCATCATATTTCATTATCCCATGCGACTTGGGAGGACCTCCACTGTGCCCATAAATATTGTGGATTATTCAATTGCTGTCAATCTGTCGGCTATACCTCATAAATTTATGGCCACCAGAGAGGGTCAGGGGAAGCTATAGCCAATCTTCAACTGCATCAGCCTGCTGCAGAGGAGATGCATAAGAAATACTCCCCAGCTGCAGCCCAGGATGTGGCAACACAGGACTGTCTTCCCTGGGGCAGTACCTGATGTGAGCAGTCTTCACACCAAAGCCACCGGCCCTGAAGATGTAAGTCAGCTAAATTATTTATACTGTAGGCAGAAATGGTGGTGGATTCAAAGAACACAAGTCAAAACACATCCGGTTGAAGAGATGCTCAGCTGCGACACAGGAAAAATGATGATATTTTACCTGTTGTTCCCATTCACTGTTTCTGTTGTTAGCTTTGAATGTTGTGTTTAATGTTTTATTAGATTGCTTCGTGCGTGTTTTAATTGCAGCCTGAGGGGCAGAGGGTAACAAATAAGCTCCGGGCTGAGTTCAGCACGATCCAATTAGGTGCTATTATGTACGGAATACAGTTAGTAAACTTTTGTGGTTAAATAATTTTATTAACCACTGGTTATTTAAGTTCATTCATTAGGGGCTTGTTAAGCGGCAGTTTTCAACAGTTGTTTTTGTTGCTGTAAACTGGTGTAATACATTCTACAGTATGAGGCAGAATGTAGAGCCAATTTCATGTGTTTACAAATTGTGCACAAAGACAGTGATTTATATTATTAATTATTTTGACAAGAACCTTTTGTTTTAGAAATCTCAATTAGGTGTGCCTATTGAAGTGTGGTGCTCAAGCCTCAGAGCGTGAAGTTCATGAGATCAATGGTCCTATGGTGTGTGCCCTGTGCTACTCTGGGTCATTTCCTGCTAATAAGGGGGCCCTTCACACTTGTGCTGTTTGGTTCGGACTTTCTGACTTTCCTGTTTGGTTTAAAATAAATGGTGAGTTGTGAAAACACCAGCGGACCATGATTCTGACCAAAAAGAGGTGGTCACGGTAGTGTGAAAGCACATTTGCCGATAGTTTGGACTTTGGTAACCTTGCGCTGCAGCTGGATTCTCGCAAGATTTGGGAGTTTCCAAAACTCTTGTAAATCCATCTTGTATCACACCAACCAAACCGCTTGAGTGGCAAACCGTGGACTCACCGGACTCTTTTGACCAATGATGTTGCAGCACTAACAGGTAGAGGTGGGTTTTTAATTTGAAGAAAGCAACTAGTGCTCTCTTCTCCTCTTTGTTATCAACATGACTACGCCGAAAGACATCAGCGTTGACGCTGCTATCGAAACAGTTTTATCAGAAGTAGAGAGTATATCTTGTTTGAAAGAAGCACAATGAGTGGCACGTCATATCGTTGCTGTGATTGGTTAAAGAAACCTCATGCTAAGCGGATACTAGTCGGTGCTTCATCCAATCAACATCAAGTTTTTGACAGAAGACATCTCCCTTTTGCAAACACTTTCAACGGGAGCCTTCCCAGATGGTACTGCGAAATAGACTATGTTCTGTGGAGCAGTTCTATCTGGCGGAGTCAGGTTAGACTTTTGGACCAAATGCAGAGCCAATTAAATACATGAAGAAGAGTGAACAGAAGGAAAAACGGAGGGAAAAACGCTTATCGTTTGGGTTTAAAAACAAACCTAAAAAGAATAGATTACATTGTTTTATGTCTTATTTGGCTTTATTTTTCTTGCAACATTACAGCAGATGCCTCCTGTGTAGCCAATCATTATATAGATAGGTATATAGATAGATAAATATATAGATATAGCTATCACATTGAAGACTCTTTGACCCCATACTTAAAGATTCACTTGGGTTTTGCTCATTCTAAAAAGTCTGATCCTTTAGGAATACATTTCTATTCACTGGATCAGTTCTGGTTCAATGTCCGATCCAAATATGATCAAACCACTTTTCTGCAACACAAAGGTGATGCAAACATGCCTTTTGTCCATGCAACCACAAACTGCCCAAGAAAACTGATCTCATGCATTTTTTCCTGAGAGTGTGAAAGGCTATCAAAATGTTTCAACAGCGCTTGTTATGAGTTTAAAATTGTGTCTCATTGTCCTGCCTGTGTAAAAGCTACATGAGGCCTGAAATCACACTGCTTGTTGCTCGATTCAAAACAGAAACAGACTTTTTATTCGTAGCACAAGTAATCTGAAGGAAAACTTTTCAGGAGCTGGTTTTGTTGTGTTTATGTGAAGCTCTTAGTCCATAAACGTCACTTGTCTGTATGCTGTTGTTATCTAGAGGAAGAAAAAAATGGGCAAATATGTCGTTCAGTTCATTGCAGATCAAATGTTCATCTCAATGCAGTGGCTGGTAAATTGTAGCTGTTTGATTACAACCTGTGTCTGTGTCCTCCTTCTACACAAGTCACTATTTATTGCAGAAGACTGTGCTACTGAAAACATCGAGATAGTTTCTTTTCCACTTTTGGACCCTGTAACATAATGTTCAAGCAGCAGACTTCATTGTACAGCTGTAAAATTTAAACAGACTTCCACTTCTTTTCCCTTCTCCCCTTTTGTCCTCAATATTATTTATACTCTGTCTAGTCTTTATTATGAACTCCAGGCAACAGCAGACTGAAATGCTGCTGGATGTCAGTTTATTTGGTTTAGTCAAGGCATTTGCTCTGCTTGTAAAACAGAAAGAAAGAAATAGTGGGAGTTACTATGTCTCACCTGAATGTCCTGGCGTGATCTATGGCCAACTTTAAATGGCCTATTCAAGTCTCTAGAGTCAACAATGGCTGCCATTTAATATGGATGGAATGTTGCTCACTGGTTGCAAGCACAACAAATATGATCACTAAAACCAATCAACTCACCAATAAATTTGCTGATAGTGTTGTATTACTTAACACTAGTTCAGGACTAGAGAGCAGTCTTAAAACCACTTCTTCAAGGACTCTTATTCAATTTTTATTTGGTCTTGTATCAGTCTCTGACGTTAGTTTGTTTGGATTTAAATCAAGACTGGTGCATTATCCCACATTATTCTTGAGAACAAAAACTTTGCCATTTATCTATTGTGAGGATATGTAAAACACGATTTGAGTATTCACACCAATTACCAAATAAAGTTAAAAAATTCAGTCGTAAAAAATATTCACACACCTGGTCAACAAAAACATGTTTGTAAGCCAACATTGGAAGCTGACATCACAAAGAAATAGAAAACAACTCCTTTCCTTTTTTTTTTTTTTTTTCCTTTACATTACACAAAGACCTTGGTTGCACAGTGGTCAGTTGCCAGTTAATCAAAGGAGTAGCAAAGAGAGACATAAAGAGACTGGGCCATTTTTTAAATGGCGGGAACAAGCTGAGTGTTAACCCACAGTTGTATAAGAAGGACTCCACACAGAAACATTCATGTAGAAATCAGTCGATACCACAGTCTTCTTGTTGTTATTCAGAAGTGTTAACCACTCTCCCACTGTGTAAAATACCTATTTTAAAGTAAGTCGCATTATTGGTAGCTGGATCTTGAATCAAATATAATACAATGCTCTTGTCACTGTGGGACATTTTGACTGTGGTGGTCTTGATATAAAAATGCTGGCCTTAACTATCCCTCTAGCACCAGACTGTTATAGTGCTGTTTCATCTCAAGAGCAATCTCTGTTGTTCATTTTACCTCTCATCCCATCACTTTTGGCCTGAGATGAAGACTTGGGCTAACAGGAGTGTCTGTCCCCCTTTTCCAAATCATTGTTTGTCTGTCCCTAACCTTTCCACATTGGCAAACAGTGGCGCTGTCACATACACTTCCTGAACCTCTCTGAGCTCTGAATGCTGCCTATCACAAAAGCTCCGTCAGCACATTTCCTGCAAAGAAACCATGTCCCTGAGGCCCCAACCCCCGCCTGCCTCTCTCCAAGCCCAGAGCATTCTCTAATAGCACTCCACTTGATGTGTGAGGAGCGCAGCTTGTGGTAGACCACAAAGCATTGAATCATTGTTTGCTGATAAAACACTCAACACGGCGAATGCGTGTGGGGAGTCCATCTCCAGAGTGCCGTCTCTGACTGCAGATGAGACGCAGTGGCCTCGTCGATTTTATTACAGCCACATACAATGGCAACCTGTTTACTAGAGAGAATGGCGACTACACCGGATGCAATTTTGCAGGGTTCATTTCATATTCCTTAAGCCGGCACCGGCAGGGGTTATCAGCAAATAGGATTTGGAGAGGATTTCAGCATATGAGTATAAAAGGATAAGCGCATGACTGCTGTAAGTGTTCTCTGGGAGTGGCTCACGTTTAGTAATTGGACTCTCCAAATGAGATGTGCTGAAAAGAGAGGTGACTGTTTGATGCTTGCTCTCTTTCTACTCCCCTACAAGAGTACTGCTTTCACAAAACTCAAAGTTAAAATGACTCTGACCTTATTGCTTTTGACTGCATCATTAAAAAAATCCTCTCTTAGGAAAAAAGAAATTTAAGTGAGACTCCAAGGCCTGCTGAACAATCTCCCATCAACAAGAGATGTGCGCTCAGATAAAAATAGCACACCAAGCTTGTTCTGCTGACTGAGAACCTACGGGCTAAACAAGTGAAGACTGTCAAATTAGGCACCAAATTATGCATCAGACAGCAAAGGCATGACTGGTGACTGCGATGCTATAGAGCCGAGCAGGTTAAGGTTGTCTCCTGCTGTAATGGAAGCTGACAAGGTAAAGAGCAAAGCGAATCTCTGTACATTTCAAATGCCACATGCAGCACATGTGTTATATTCCTGAAATATGAACAATGGGTAAAACATTTCATCACAGACATGCACATATGTGTTTAGTTTTAGTTCCATAAAAGGAATAATGTCAAGAAACACTGCTGTAACAACATGTTGGAAAAGACAGCAAAATGTGTGTTTTATTTATTGAATGTTTGTATTATTCAGCAGCTAAATGTTTATTCTCTGTGTTGAAAAACCCATTGAAAGATGACGTCTAACAGTTTTTGCAGTTTAGGTTCATGACTCCTAATGACTGTGTTTTATGTTTCCAAACGAAAAGCCTTCGTGGACATTTTAGTATCGAAGAATTACAGTCAGTAACCTGTACAATAATTGTCCAAATCAAACTAATGACAATTTTACACCAACATCAGTCCAGAATTGATAGTGGAGTGAGAATAACTTATTATATAGCACGTATATATGTTAGAAACTGCATAACAGCCAGCAAATTGATCTTTGGGAATGTCACCACCATTGTTTTATCTCTTTAAAGACTAAGCCAAATATACTAATGGTATGAGTGAGACGTCACATTCAATTATAGTGAAGGTCACAGTGACTTTGACCATTTTTGTCTTTTTGAAATATGTACATAAAGTTTATTTTTCAGTATCATAATGTCATTGACCCTTTGACTCCTTATACAAAAAGAAGTGAATACAGTTGATGAAAACGCTTTCTGAATGTCAAACTCATTCAAAGGTGTTTTTCATGTGGACCTTGATTTCTGCATTAAAGAGTCAACACATAAAAACATTGTATCTCTAGACTTTCATGTTTGGAGCATAGAAAGCTGAGAAACAACTACAAATAATATTATTTCCAATGGCCTACAATTTTTATTGGGCAAACTAATTTATAAAAGACAGCTGAATGTACACAAATCATTCAGTGAATTTTTAGTGTGATTGTGCTTTGGCGCGTGAAGGACAAACGGTAGAATGTGCTGATGTGTGAAGCTATCGTTGTTTTGAGCTTAATGGTTCAGTGTAAACTGTGAAGTGTCTCAGTCCTACCAGGACCAGTGTAGCCCATCCCTTGAATGAGCGCAACACTTAATACAACAATTAGCCCCAAACACATTGACAACCAAAATATAAAATAATCCTGTGTAAGATGATGTACTTCAACCTGTATTAATGCCTTACTCAAAAAAAAAAAAAAAAAAAAAAAAATGTTGCTTGTTTTATCTGCAATTATTGCCAGAGAAAACACATACAGTAAATGTCATGTGAAAATCATGAAGAGCAAAAAAGAAACACACATTAGACGAAGTTATTGGGATATATAGTATTCCCGGAACAATACGTCTTGAGTTTCATGCTACCAATATCCATGATTGTTCAACCAACTCAAACGTGTGTAGCACCAGCGCTGCCAGTGATAAAGCTCATATAGTTTCCAAGAACTGGAACCTCATCTCTGCAGCCACAGTCTCTGCAAACTTTGCCTCGTCATCTGTTGTTTAACATCACTTTGAATGAAAGAGATTGTATTACATTCATGTGAACATAAAAAGAACTCTTTGAATGGTATCAGTTAAGTGTATGAAGTGTTTAATCTTCTACACTAAACACACTAAATTCTTTGACATTTTGAGAGTTGTATGCAACCTTTTATTGCCCTTTAATGTTAAATGAAAGACAGTACAATCACATGTCTTCTCTAATCATGAAAGTGTCATGGAAGTATCCACAGCTGGGTTTCTTCAGGTTTATTACCAAATAAATAGGAAACATGGTGGACACCCCCTCCTTTATGCTCTTTATTTATCATGGCACATTTTTTCCTTTCCTCATGGCAATGTTCTGATAGATTTCTGAGAATCATCCTGAAAGACAGGATGAAATACAAAGATGAGTGTAGCGGAGGTCTATGGCAGAAAAGTGGAGCGTTTCATGTAAATGCTTCACATCAAAGTTGGCATTTGGGTGGCAAATGTCAACTGCACTTGCACTGCAGTGTTTCAGTTGGCCTGGAGCCAAATTATATTAGTGACAGCTACAGAAAAAAAGCACATTCATATTATCATTAAAGCCAAAGCTGACTAACCTGTAGCTCACAGCCTCTGCTTCAGGGACATGACCCTTATTTTCAAAGCACCTTATGCTGATTAATCTCTTCACTGCAATGTCTGCAGCCAGACAGCTCCTCTCAATGTGATAAATGACTCGCTTTTGGAAACTAACCCAAAGAATCCTGTTTTGGTTCTTCAGGATGTTAGTGCAGGTTTTGACACAGGCATCACTCACGCCTACTTTCTTAGCTGGCGTCTGTGCTGTTGCTATGTGAACAGTAACAGAGTGTGATATCTGTGAAAGGCTCAGGTCATCTCTGCGGTCTGCTCTGCTGGTCTCTGTCAGATTCACTTCTGCACAAATTCACTCTATGGACCAGTTTTTAGAACAGGAGACAGTACAAGCTGCTGTCACGCCTCCCAGAGCTTGAACCCTAAACAGTTAAACCTACAGTACATGTGATTTTTAAAATACTTTAAAAAGCACATTGTAGGAATCTATGGAAAAATGAGACCTTAAAATCTCATCTAGCCCTTGTTATCAGTTATTTCAGAGACTGTTTAGCTCCCAGAAAAGGTGGTCTACTCTAATACAAATAAGGGCTGTTGGGCTACAAGGCTTGTCAACGTTGAAACAATGGCAGGGAATATTTCCAGTGCTGGCTACGTCTGTTACACAGGCAAAAAGAGGAAATGTATATATAATGTATAATATATATGTAGTAAAATGGATCAAAATCAAACGTTCATAATTGTTATTACAGAATCCCATCAATACAATGCTGTAATGTTTTAATACGTTGATGTAATTAATTGGTTTGGTTTTATCCATCCATCTTCTTCTGCTTATCCGGGGTCGGGTTGCGGGGGCAGCAGACGCCCAGACTTACACCTCCCCAGACACTTCCTCCAGCTCCTCTGGGGGAATACTGAGGTGTTCCCAGACCAGCTGAGAGACATAGTCCCTCCAGCGTGTCCTAGGTCTGCCCCGGGGCCTCCTCCCAGTGGGACATGCCCAGAACATCTCCCCAGGAAGGTGTCCGGGAGCATCCGGAACAGATGCCCAAGCCACCACAGCTGGCTCCTCTCGATGTGGAGGAGCAGCGGCTCTACTCTGAGCTCCTCCCGAGTGACTGAACTCCTCACCCTATCTCTAAGGGAGCGTCCAGCCACCCTGCGGAAGAAACTCATTTCGGCTGCTTGTATCTGGGATCTTGTCCTTTCGGTCATGACCCAAAGCTCATGACCATAGGTGAGAGTAGGAACGTAGATTGACCGGTAAATCGAGAGCTTTGCCTTGCAGCTCAGCTCCTTCTTCACCACGACAGACTGGTACAACAACCGCATCACTGCAGAAGCTGCACCGATCCGTCTGTCAATCTCCTGTTCCATCCTTCCCTCACTTGGGGAACAAGACCCCAAGATACTTGAACTCCTCCACTTGAAGCCACCCTTTTCCGGCTGAGAACCATGGCCTCGGACTATCCCAGTGCACGCTGAAGGTCCTGGTCTGATGCAACCAACAGGACCACATCATCCGCAAAAAGCAGAGATGAGATCCTGTGGTTCCCAAACCGGAACCTCTCCGGCCCCTGACTGTGCCTAGAAATCCTGTCCATAAAAATGATGAACAGGACCGGTGACATAGGGCAGCCCTGCCGGACTCCAACATGCACCGGAAACAGGTCTGACTTAATGCCGGCAATGCGAACCAAGCTCCTGCTCTGGTTGTATAGGGACCGGACAGCCCTTAGCAGAAGGCCCCAGACCCCACACTACCAGAACACCCCCCACAGGATGCCGCACGGGACATGGTCGAATGCCTTCTCCAGATCCACAAAACACATGAGCCCTCCAGCACCCTGGAGAGGGTGTAGAGCTGGTCCAGTGTTCCACAACCAGGACGAAAACCGCATTGTTCCTCCTGAATCAGAGGTTCGACTATCGGCCAAATTCTCCTCTCCAGTACCCTGGCATAGACTTTCCCGGGGAAGCTGAGGAGTGTGATCCCCCTGCAGCTGGAACACTCCCTCCGGTCCCCCTTCTCCCTTCTTCAGCTTGACGGCATCCCTTACTTCCGGTGTCCACCACCAAGATCAGGGATTGCCGCCACGACAGGCACCGGAGACCACAGTCAACAATGGAGACGGAGAACATGGTCCACTCGCACTCATGATCTCCAACCTCCCTTGGGATATGGTTGAAACTCTGCCGTAGGTGGGAGTTGAAGATCCTTCTGACAGGGGACTCAGCCAGACATTCCCAGCAGACCCTAACAGTACATTTGGGTCTACCAATTCTATCCAGCTTCCTCCCCCGCCATCGAATCCAACTCACCACCAGGTGGTGATCAGTTGACAGCTCCACCCCTCTCTTCACTCGAGTGTCCAAGACATACGGCTGAAGGTCAGATGAAACAACTACAAAGTCAATCATCGACCTCCGGTCTAGGGTGTCCTGGTGCCACGTGCACTGATGGACACCCTTATGCTTGAATATGGTGTTTGTTATGGACAAACTGTGACTAGCACAGAAGTCCAATAACAGAACACCACTCGGGTTCGAATCGGGGGGGTGGGCGTTCCTCCCAATCACCCCCCTCCAGGTGTCAGTGTCATTGCCCACTTGGGCGTTGAAGTCCCCCAGTAGAACAATGGAGTCCCCAGTTGGAGTGCCTTCCAGCACCCCTCCCAGGGACTCCAAGAAGGCCTGGTACTCTGCACTGCCGTTTGGCCCGTAAGCACAAACGACAGTGAGAGACCTCTCCCCGACCCAAAGGCGCAGGGAAGTGACCCTCTCGTTCACCGGGGTAAACTCCAACACACGGCGGCTGAGCTGGGGGGCTATGAGCAAGCCCACTCCACCTCGCCCCTTCTCACCGCGGGCAACTCCAGAGTAGTGGAGAGTTCGGTTTGGTTTAACTTTTATGTAATAAATGTTAAGTGGGTAGATTGTGTGACTGTACTGTAGTGGCTACTAAAACAGATGTGTCAAAGTAAAACCCTTTTGTAATTTTCAACAAATATCACCACATAACTTTTAGCCCAAAAATACATATTCTCAAAATCATTTGATGGTTTTTAGACCTGAGATTGGTAGAATCATGTCATCTCACTGACACAGTACATCAGCTGCACAGTAACCTCTAATGTAACTTTCCTGTCCTGAGTGAGTTACTTGCTTTGCGGCTGCAGAAACAGACCAATACGCTGGACCCTAGAAGAATTGTATTTGTACAAAATACATTAAAATCACCCTGCCTTAAATGGCAGACATGTTTTTTCTTCCAAACTTGCCAGCACTGATAGGCTCTACTTTGAAAGAAACAGCGTCTTTTGTAACAACACAGAGAGTCTGTAGAGGATCTGTGACCTCTCCTGGATAAAAGTTACACAAGGTTACTTTCATGTTCTCTGGTAGTAGCTAATTGTGCAAAATGTACAAAATAGCATGAAAAGGGAGAGAAGGCATTAAGCCTATGGTGTGGTCCATGTTTCACAAGAGCACTCCTCGGTGAAATTAATTTGACTTCATGACTTAATACATATAATAAGTATTAATACAATAAGGTGAATTCAATAGATTTTTAATTTTATAGCACGATATCAAAAGCACAACCATGAAAGGCTTCACAGACTTTCTGTTCTCAGAGGTGCGATTAGGATAAGGACATCATCAAAATCCAGCCATGGGAAAAACAGGGAGAACCAAAAAAGGAGACAAATATAGATTTTTATATGTATTAACTCTTGAGCAAGGTAAATAATGCTACTTTTGTGCTAATAATTTCCACTTTCAAGAGTGTACATTGAACTAATTTTAGCACAAAATGCATTACGGCAGCACCACAAAACAATAAACAGATTATCACAATGAAAAACCAAGTGAGCAGGAGATTCACATTTGTGGCACAGCATGTAAAACCTTTTTAGGTCAGTTGGCATTTGTCAGATATGTAAAGGTCAATAACACTACACTGTGTTACACTAATCAGGAACACTACAGATTTCCCCACACATCTCCTGAGGTCACGTTGGTTGTAGCAAATGCAGCACCTGCTAACATCAGGAATGTAAGACCTTGAATTGTTGAAAATATAGTGCTGTGAAAACAGAAGTTCTATGTTTTTGTCTCTTTCCTGATTGTCTTTTTTTCCCACACTCAACTGTTTCAGGTCATCAAACAAATTGAAATTTTACACAAAAATAACTAAACACAACATGCAGTTTTTAAGAGATTATTCTATTTATTAAGGGGAAAAAGCTATCCAAACCTACCTAGCCCTATGTAAAAAAAAGTGACTACTTAACCTAATTACTAGTGTGCCACCCTCAGCATTAATAACTGCAATCAAGCATTTTTTTGGCACACTCTGCTTTTCAGAATCGTTTTTAATTCAGCCAGTTTTAATCGGCGGACACTCTTGGGAAGGGTCACCACTTTTCCAGATTTTCTCCATTTGTAGATAATGATTCTCACTGTGAATCCCAAAGCTTTACAAATGGCTTTGTAACCCTTTCCAGACCAATAAATGTCAATTGTCACCTGTTCCTAAATTTCTTTGGTTTGCAGTATGATGTCTTGTTGAGATCTTTTGGTCTACTTCACTTTGTCAGACAGATTCTACTTAAGTGATTTCTTGATTGAATAAGTATGGCAGTAATCAGGCCAGGGTGAGGCTATTCATGATTTAATAAATAAAACCTTTAGGGTGTGGGGAGACTCAAAAAACACAGCCATGGGGCTAACATGGGGTTTTGATGATGGTTAGTTGATCTTTGATCATTAAGGTTTATACGATTAAAGAAAATACACATCCTCTGCAACACTACCAGGCCATTCTAAACTGAACTATATAGGGCACCATTAGCCTCACTATAGGAAATGAGTTGTTGATCAGATGTTGCTTTAGTGTGTGTTGGATTAAGTTTATGAAATTAGAGTTCAGCTTTTAACTATACTTTCTGTTTTTTGGTGCAAAGGCTGTCGGGTTGTTCTGTGTCTGTGTTTACCTCCAGTGAGACACATTTTATTTATAGTTGGAAGTATTAATATGACCATGTATTTTTTTTATTTTACCTAGTGGAGAGGAGGGTTTGTTCTGTTATAATTCCATCTTTATTTACTTTGAGCTCGCACACAGCAGGAACTGCTCCAAAATACAGTGCATTGACTAAAGTCAGTAATCTCTCATTAAAATGTCTATGGTAAAAGTTATGGCGAGACCTTTTGATCCAGCGGAGAGTATTGTAAGCCGTAGATGCCATTGGATCAGCCATCAGCTAAATGCTCTCCAGTCATTGTCTGCTCTGTGCTGAGAGAAATTGACATTGCAGTGCACAGAGGGAGCCTGGCTGTATTTATTGAATCACGGCGCCTTCTTGTTTCGAATCAATACTTGGATTTATGAGCGAGTCTCTGACATATTTTCGCTCTCACCTCTAGGCTGGAGGGCATTTTAATTGGCGAATCTATTTCTGTGATTAGATATAATTCACTTTGGGTATTGTTTAATTCACTTGTAATTAAAAGAGCCGAATAAGGAGACACTTAATTAATAAACTCTCTCACGTGTAGATAAAATCAGCAGCCGCCTCCCTCCATTAATAATTCACAGACATAAGTGTGATACTGCCACTTGTCCTACGTGATAACATGTATTCTGACAAGGCACTGGCGAGGAAATTGTGTGATGCTGTCATGTACAATGATTGGGTAATGGTCATATGACGGGACAATCTGTGTGTTTAATTAAAATCAGAGAAATGTACATTGTGTGCGTCAGTTCAGACATAAATCTACCACCTGTTCTCCAGACAATATGGATGGACATACTGGAGGGGAATTAACAGAAGGAATAAAATATGGCGTAATTATAGTGCCAAAATTACGAGAGGAGGATATATTGATCTGAGCAGACAAAATGTTTTGTGTCTCTGCTGCGCTCTGAAGACATCCTTTCCCTCACTCAACACATATTCTCTGCTCTCTCAAGACGTTCTTTTCCTCTCTGAACAGCCTCCCTTCTGCTCACAAAACACAAGTTTCCTCGCTCAAAACATGTCCCTTTCATGACAATCAATGGCAACAAATGTCGAATTTTCTGATTGGCCCAGACTCAGGAAATCAGTATAGAATTTTCTGATTGGCTCCTGTGGCTGAGCGTGTTCAAGACATGTCTGGCATACGGAAGTCTAAAAGCGTACAACGGCATCGGCGATGATGTCGGCAACGCGGTATGGTATGAATAGTTCATATTTAAAGGTCCCATATTATGTGAAATTGACTTTTCTGAGCTTTTAACCATGTTCTAACGTTGTTTCTACCTCAAACACATACCCAAAGTTGTGTTTTGTTTCATTCGCGCATGTTTAAGTAATTTATTTAGTTTGAGCTACAGTCCTTTCAACGAGCTGTTTCACGCAATGACGTCAATATGTGAAATAAACCACTCCTCTCCAGGAAGTGCTCCTCCACACTCCTCCTGCCCCTCTCTCCTGAACCGTCAACAAGTGGTGCTCTGCAACTCAGACACAGAGAAGCATCGCTGCTACTGTGTTAGCTTACTTACAGTCAGCAACATGCATTACTAACAAGTATTACTGCATAGCTCTACATATTGCTTGGCTACTTTATTATAGTTCTTTCAATACACTGCACACCAGCTACCTTAGGAGTCTCCAGGCAGCATACATTCTCAACTTCAGTAGGCATTGTACGGTCATTTCCACATGTGCACCTATAAACAGAAGCAGTTAACACGCGCTATGCTACGGGCTACACCACAGAAACATACACAATAAATAGTTTCTCATTTACCAAGCAGAAACGTCTTGTAGAAGCCTTCGAGGTCTTTGTGTTTGCTCATGTTCTTAAACTCAGAATCAGACTCTGGGTCGAAGATATACGGCTCATTTACTCTCAAAGCTATTGCTGAAAAAGTTATTACTACCATGTACCGTGTTTACTTCAGTCTGTTTCCAGCGTAGCTCGCGTAGCTATAGCGTGATGTCATGAAGTGGGCGGGGCCACCACAGGAGAGCTGAGCCTTAAAGTGACAGCGCCAAATCAGACCGTTCACTTTGGACTCATGATGAGAGCTCATCCAAACCGCTTGTATAAGATAAATATTGTGTGTTTCATGTTGCAAAACGTGATATGGTAACCTAAATGTATCCAAAATGCACTGTATAATGTTCAAAATAGTATAATATAGGACCTTTAAAAAAGGTTAAATAGAGTGTCCTCATCTTGTAAAAGTAGGCAGAAACTAATGCTAACCTGTTTATAGTGTTAGTATTAGTAAAGACTTGTTAGGACTGGTTAAGTGCTTGGTTTAGTTGTGGGTTTAGTCCTGGTTTAGTAATTTGGGATTACTTTTAGGTTTAATTCTAGGTTTTCTCCTCGTGTCGTCTATGTTTAGACCTGGATATTGTCCTGGACCTGTGGGCCCTGTCCACACTAAAAGATTGCTAACCAAAATACCGTATTTTCCGGACTATAAGCCGCTACTTTTTTCCCACGCTTTGAAGCATGCGGCTTATACAGAGATGCGGCTTTTCTATGAATTTTTCTTCAGCCCTCAGGGGGGCGCTCTAGCAGGACTTGCAAAAACGAGACAGGCAGCGGTAGTACAAACAAGAAAGCACCAGTTTTTATTCTTAGCACATGCAACCCAAGACGCATAACAGCAAAATACGGTAATATTTTGACACCCTCACCCCCTCATAATGGAAAACAAATGAAGTGACAGTGGTTTGGTGTTCAGTAGTTTCAATGCTCAGGAGGAAGATGAATAGTGACTTGTGGTTTCAGTGCACGGGAGAATGAAGCGACTTTAATAGTTGCGCAGTTGTGCTTTAACAGTGCACAGGAAGAAAAAGTGACAGTGGTTTGGTGTTCAGTGGTTTCAGTACGCAGGAGGAAGAAAAATAAAGCAACTTGGTTTTAGTGCACAGGAGGAAGATGAATAAAACCATCAATGACTTTTCTGTTTTGTTTGATCAGCACTTTTACTGCCGTGTTACAGGCACTGTTCGAAACAATCAGTTCAGGTATATGAATAAACACTTATGGTACAAAATCTATGTAAATATCTTATTTCTCAGCCTGGATATCGGCGGCTTATAGTCCGAGGTGCGGCTTATATGTGACAAAACTACTACTACTACTACTACTCTATTTAACCTTTTTTAAATATGAACTAGTCATACCATACACGCAATAAACCATGACATATTTCAAATAGATAATACTTAACGCTGGTACGTGGTAACGCTTTTAGACTTCTGTATGCCAGACATGTCTTGAACACGCTCAGCCATCAGAAAATTCTATACTGAAAAATTATACAGAAAATTCGACATTTGTTGCCGTTGGTTGTCATGAAAGGGACATGTTTTGAGTGAGGACACTTGTGTTTTGTGAGCAGAGGGGAGGCTGTTCAGCAGGAAAGGAACGTCTTGAGAGCGCAGAGGAAACGTGTAGAGCGAGGGAAAAATAATTTTGAGAGCGTAGAAGATACGTGTTGAGCAAGGAAACAATAATTTTGAGAGAGCAGCAGAGGCACAAAACATTTTTGTCTGCTCAGATCAATATATCCTCCTCTCGTAATTTTGGCACAATAATTACGCCATAATAAACAGATGCATGCAGTTGGAATATCACATTATCGAGACAAATACTGCAGCAGAGGGAAGTTATAATTTGATCACAGCATGGTGTAAATGCAACCTCTGCTACATGACTTTGTATACTAAGAAATACCTATGTAAATCATACTGTGGACAGCTCATCTATAACAGATCTGTCCATTCATTTTCTTTAGATTATCTTCTTATCTGCAGCAAGGAATGTTTCCAACCCAGTCCAGAGACAAACAGGTGACACACAAAAGTCATGCTCTGACAGACACATTGTTGCACAGAAATACTTTGATTTGGAACCTGAAATGAACCAAATAATGGTTTAAGCAACACTCAAAGAATGTATCTGTAGTGCTACAAACCAAGAGATACTCATATGTCTCAATATAAAATGTCGGATCCATGCTAAATTCAAATAACATCATTGACATCAACAGCACTTTTTGCTTATTATTGCTTTTTGCCTGTTCCATCAATGTTGTCTCCATTCACATATCATTCATAGTCAATATTTAACTAGAGCTGGATCACAGGGACAGCACAGGGATAGAGCAAGGAAGCCCACACTTTCCTCTCCCCAGACACTTCCTCCAGCTCCTCTGTTGCAAGTGGTTTGTCATCTGCAGCATAGCATAAACCTTAGATGTACCTGCCTGGTTGGCCAAAATGTGGCTTCAGTAAACAGGATATGATGTGTAAAATGTATTGGTACATTTTTTTCAGTTTTTTTTTTTTTCAGCTTCGCAACACATGCAGTACATTTTATTCCACAGCAGTTTTGTTTCAGTCAGTTTTAAGGACAAATGATGACTAAGCATACATTTTTGGCCATGTTTCCATACAGTGTAATCATGAGGAAGTGGATTGCAATAACTTTGGAATTCCTCCAACAGTACCTTAAACTAAGCCCATGTATGCCCAAAAGCATGAATTTCAACACAATGTGCACAGTCTGCCGCTATAATTCATTTGCCACTGACTGACTGACTGATTGCACCACTGCCACATTACTTTTTAACGGCAGGGTTCTTTAAGCCCTCAGAGACAATTACATCGAGGGCAAACATTACAACGACTTATTAATATCAACTGTAAATGCACAAGGCGCCTGAGTCTGTGCCCACACGATAAATCCAGATACAGGCTGTGTGTTTATACTCGGGATAAATGTCGGCATAAAAACAGAAATGAGAAAAACATGCAAAGTAAGAAAGCTGGGAAGCCATTATGAGCTGCACTAGAGGAGTCTGCTGATTTATAATTATGTGCTTCAAAACGATCAGACATTCGGTGCACATTATGTCAGGCTTTTACTAAAAGGGAATCAAACCATCTCATCATTGTTTCTGATGTTTACCACAAACAACACAGTTAGACGTCTGCACTGCTATATTTCCAGTGATTGCTTCAGACTTAAAACAAAAGCTGTGATTGTCCTTCACCGAGCATTAACAGCCATTATCATGAATTATTTTACATCGTTATGTTACCACATCCTTCTGTCTGTGGGAACATAGTGATGGTGGCCAATGTGGAATGCTGAAGAAGGGAGCCTGGAGCCTGGGGAAAAAAAAATCTTCAAACTATCAAACTATAGCCTACAACTTGCAGTGTAAGTATTTATTTTGCTGAATTCTTTGGAAAAATTATTATAACCTAAGAACCAGATTTACTTTTCTGTTCCAATTTGTGAGAGACTTAAATTGTAATTTGGAAAGAGTTGCAGCCATCTCATTTAAATACTGCTAATTCATCCAACATAAAACTTTCCTCTGAGATCAATTGTGTGACAGTGGTTGTGCTGTTAGTCTTGAACCCACCTAAGCTGAAGGCAGAAGCAAATGGCTAACATATAAATAGGTTCCCTCTCAATGTTTGTGCCAAACAGTAAATCTTAAGTCTTCAAATATCAAAATACAATACGATAGACTTTTGTCTTATGTCACACACATTAACAATATAGTGTTATCCCAAAGGTTGATCAAAAACATATGGGTATGATAACACAGATGTCGCCCGACCCTAGTCAATGGTCTAAGAACTGGATGTGCAGTCCAACTGTGTATGTACAGTGTAAGTTTTGACTGAGAATAACATTGTCTGGGACAGGGATGGGCAATTATTTTTCACCATGGGACAGTTATGAGGGGCTGGGCCAACACGGTGAACTCACTTATGCTCAGTTAAAACATACTGTATGATGTTTTCCTAAAATTTTAGGTTTGAACTATTGGTAAAATAATATGTGTAATGTTTACTGTATATTCAATATGGACAGGTTTGACACATCACAGTCACAGCTGCACCCTCCTCAGTGTTAGATCCACTCTTTTTCCATTTTAGTCTAAAACCAAGATATGTCTGAACACCTCAGCACATCACTTAAGTGTCATAAACACCTAAGTTAAGCCTAGTCACTTGATTACACTCAGTATGAGTACAGAAAAACCTGCAGAAACACTAATGATAACAGCATAAACACATTTCCTCTGTGCTGAAGCTTCTGAAAAAAAGCCTGAACCAACGAATCTGAATTTACACTCAAGCCAGGCACATAATATACATTTCACATTACTACTTTAACGTCTATTAGAGCTGTCTCTCACCACACAAAAACACCTGTCTAACCTCACCTGACAGAACACATGCAGCTTATGAACAGAGTGTTATTAGCCATATTATTGTGGACGCTCATTTGCAAAGAGACTTCAAAGGCTACAAATCCCTCTTGGCTATCCTTTCTTCCAGCTGTAGTCTGATAACACTTATATTTTACTAATCCTTGTATCCAAAACCTGGTTTAGAGCATTATTTTTTCATGTTTCATGTTCACCTGTCTAATCTGCTGCAGAGTTGACATGACTGGCTTTAGTAAATAAATACTTCGAAGTCCATGCCTTGTTAAAAGTTCTGCATTCTGCATCAATTTTACTCTTTTTGATGTGAGATGACATCAGTGTGTGCAAACAGTTTAGCCACAATGCATTTCCTGTGTTTGCTATATGCAAATGTTGTTATGTGACACACAGACGTCAAATTGAGTGCCTTCAAAATAAAAGTATCACATCTGTTTTATATACTGTACTATGTGCATGGTATACAGTTCCACAAGCCTCTTGAGGGCCGGACAGGGGCAGGTCCAGGGCTGGATGTTGCCCCTGGTCTAGGTGTTAGCTCGAAGAAATGTGTATTAATTCCAGTCGGACATAATCACAAGTCCAGTTTTAGTTAGACTTAAATGTGTATTAAAACCTGGAGGATACTGGTGGGTCTTTGTCCAAATCCAAGCAGGCTCCAGCATGGTTCATTTGAGGTGAGAAAACAATCTTGGCCACCTGTGTAAAAATGTCAATGTTGTGAATTGAAAGGGCTCCAAAAAACAAGAACTGACAACTCACATAGACATAGATATATATTAAAGACACTGTGTACACCTTCAGGACATTAGTTGTAATACACATGTCTCAACAAATTAACTTGATTTAAAATAAAGTATGATTGAACTTACACATGGGCATCCAGGTAAAAGCAAATGTGGATAAACACTTCATGTCTTGTACATATAGTTCAGCACAAGATCATGGCCGAAAATAACTGAACTTAAAAAATAAATAAATAAATCATGTGGTAAATGACCATTAGTATGTAGTGTATTCTGTAATGTGGTACACTCTTACTATTGAAAATTCAGGTGGCTGTTGTGTAATGTCTGTATCATGCTGTTTATGCCATTGAAATGTTTGGAGATTAACACACGTTTAACCCTATTATGTGAGCATTGTAAGTCGATTTGCCATGTTTTGTGCCTGCCTCACGGTTTAATGTAAAAAATGCAGCGGGATCTGAGTGACGTGTGCACGGAGGATGGAGAATCAGGGGGAAATGGTTCCAACTCCAGACGCACTGTGAAGACTCACTGCTACAGACTGCGCTCCATGCTTCACAGCTGGGTGTTTGTTTACTGGCCTTGTGAGCACTGCACTGTAGCTAATCTCAAAGTATTAATCTGCCTATCTATTATAATTAATGACTTCAATCAATTCAAAAACATGGGACTAAAATGCTTTTATCTGCCCATCAAAATGCATGTTTATCATTTTTATCTCTCACTTGAACTAATTATGATATTTATCTATTTATTGTGTGTTCTATTTTTCAAAAATGACATAAATTAAGAACCTGACCTTTGACATTTTAATGCCAGCGTTGCATTCCTATTTCATATTCAATTGCTTTAACTTTTTTTGTCAGTCTTCCTTGCATATACATAACATGTCTGTAGGTGCCACACTGACCTTGAACTTTAACCACCAAATCACTTTACGTTTACATTCTAAATAAATTGTAATCTGCAGTATTTTCTTTTGAAAACACCTGTAGGCTGTACCATGGATGTATTCTGGAAAACTGCTATTACTTATCACTAACGTCAAAAGTAAAGCTGACAAAGCAATGAATAATATGTGTGAGTTCTTCGGTAAGAGACTGACTTGTGTCTAACTCCCAACTTAACTTGTCACACTTTCAACAATGGTTTTGGTGTAAGCTTCATGTTGAGTTAACAGAAAAATTGAGCTTTTCAAGTTGAATTGATTGCATGTTATTGCTCATTTGGCTTATGAAGGGTTCACTTGTTTAGAACAAGGAGCATACTGACACGTTGAGATCGCATTTTCAACATAGGTTAAATGGTGAGAAAGACCTCTGTAAGAGCTGCAATGGAACATCTTTCTGAAACACAAAATAGAAGGTAACACCAAACAAAATCTCCTTCCTTGCATTGCTTTTCATTTACAAATCCTGCTGCCAATTTGTTCCCGTTATCGTCCATTTATAAAGTAGTGGGATGTTCCATGGATAAAGGGCTTAAATTGATAAATGAGAAAGAGTGTGGCGATTAGGTGGCCGTGACCTGTTAATAGTGTTACTTCATAAAATAGACTGCCCATGTTAAAGCAGAGCCCTTCATTATCATCATCATCACTGTTTTAAATGAACACTGTCAGCGCGGTCAAGCCTTGTTGCCCAACCACTGCATCTCTATTAGGCCTCAGTAATACTCCCAAGACGTTATTTTTTTTCTACTCATATGTATCACACAGCCACACACATATATGATGCAGCCATAGCTATAACCCTGTGTTCAGGCATTCTGCTGCGAGCTCAAACATACTTATGAACAGCAGCTACAATTAGTCTTGAAAAGTGGTTAGTACAGGCACACTCTACAGTGAACACATATCCAAGCTCTTCCCATAAGAAACGATTCAGAAAACTCAGGAAACTGCACAATACACAACAAGGGGTGGTTTGCCCTTTACCAGGTAAGCCACTGACATTTTGACAGAAACTTACAATTGAGCTGTTGTTGATTTTTATTAATATTGCATCATATTGTTCTTTCACCCATGGCCACAACCAAGGGTCTCAGACACAACACTTTTTTTATGCTGATGGGATTTACTAAAGAGTGTAAGTGCACCGTCCAAAAGTTGTTGAGTTTAGTGATTTTGTAACTGGCCCAATAGCCTGTGTATTAGTGTGAGTTACAGTTTCACTGCGCTCTAACTGATTTGACTGTGTATAAAAAGTGCATCCTGATTTACTAAGGTTTGTGACTTGTAAAACAGCACATATAGCGCCAACTGGCCACATCTTGCACAGACAGCCGCCCTCAGTCATGTACTGTATTTCTGGACTCAAAGCATCAGTGCCTTTTTCCTTTTTGAGTGGGTGGAAGTTATCGACATGAACTTGTTGCTAACTTGCTGTTGACTGAGCACAAAACACAGTAAATCTTAGTAAATCTGCCACTACATAGAACACTCGCTGACACACTATTTCAAATTAGCACCTCATGCAAAATTGTTCATTTTAGTATGTCTGGATTAGTTTGGATTGTAGTTTAAGATTATTTTTTCACCCAGAACTAGATCAATGTGGAGATGAAAGCAGATGTAATCAATATTAGCCATTTGTTACAACCCAGCTCTGTTCAGCTAAACTTAAGTGACAAAGAGCTTCAGGCTGTCACTACTATTGTAGAAATGATGATGCTACGTTTGATAACCAACAAATCCAAACAGAAATATCATGTTTTGTGTTTGAAGTGTCTAAGAAAAAGTATCCACTGTTGTCAAAGCTCAGAATTATCTGCAATAAGCAAGCTGGATGATTTCCAAATTGTTGTTTATCACAATTTAAGCAGTATCTGATGGTTGCATTATCTTCTCTTAGAGGCACAACTTCTCCAACTCAAATCTGAAGTAATAACTGCAGTAATAACTCATTTGTCGAGGCAGAGAGATAAGATGCCTTTCAGATAGAGGAAATAATGAACAAGTACCGAACAAAGAATCACAGGAATATCTGCGGCACAAAACAAATCTTCAACAACTTCAGTCACAATGATAAAAATCCATCAAAACTATCTGCGGAAAGGATATAAAAGTAGATTCGAGCAGATGGACGTGATTACATGACAGCAGCAAAACAACCATTACTTGGAAGGGAACGTCGATAAATTCTTTTGATGCCATGTTTAGAAGCACAAAAGTGAATGGACAGACTGAACGAAGAGTGTAGAGCTACAATGGTTTGCCTGACCTTTGACTTGAAACCTGAAAATGTTTTCTGAAATATATGAAAGAGGAGCCTAAATACAAGGAGAAAAAAATACGAGCAGTAGAAAATGGCTTTGTCTTGGGGAGCAGATTTTTCCAAAACTACTTTGAGCTTGAATAAGGCTAAAAGTATGGACTGTTGCTCAAGTGATGCACAAGGACAAACTGGTCCATTGCCCTTCACAATTATTTCCAGTTGACATCTGTGAAATCAGCAAGTGTGCGCATAACAAGCAATCATAATTTATCAGTGTTCACAAGAAGCATGACACATTAGACAGATGGGACATTCTAACCAAATCCATGGTTTGATTGAGTTTACATGCTTCCCTTTTTTCTTTTTTTTTTTCTTTGGGCATGTAACCTTCATATTCTGATTTGAGAAACTGGAATTAGGCCGTGTTCTGGTTTTGAGAAGGCATACCTGGTTTCTGACATCTGCGGGCGAACATGGCATGTACTCAGTCGAGTGATGCACAGCGAAAGAAAGATGGCCAACAATATTCATACAGTGACAAAAGCCAGTAACTATGTATTCACAAATGTTGTCATTTTTCACAAATGCAGTTTGTCCTTCCTTTTCTAATCTACACTTTATTACATAGATGTGCTGTCTCCTCTGACTTTAACTATTGCTACAGTAAACAACCACTGTAGGATGCTATATTTATTTATTGTTTATTTTTTTATAATCCTTGTCCTGTGCTGTGAAAGGGTCACCTCACACATGTTTAGCTATTTTTGTCCATCTGCAGATGAAAAAGGGGTAAATAAAGCATGGTTCTGTGTTATTTAAGTGCGCTGTGTTATTTTGTCCCATTCAGTCAGAATGCATCCAGAATACTATAATTTGTCATATCAATAACCAGGTTTCTCCGAGTGCATGTAAATGTTATATCCTGAATATTGTCATAACGGGGATAAGGCTCATGACTGGGATACTCAAGTTAATGTAAAGACATGCAGTGATTGATGTCATTTTATTTTGAGGAAGAACTGGAGCCAATTATAGGTCAAGGTTTTGACCTGTAGGTAAATGTAGGACCCACGTCCTTAATCTCTCTGTCACGTGAGGAAACCATATCATCCAACAGCAGTCTGCCTCAGAGTGCTGTAAGTCGCAGATTGAGGCGTTCTAGTCACTGCCTTGATTAAAGCTGATAAAAGCTCTTCAGAGGTGACAGAGTGGCACTGTTAATTATCTTAAATACCCATTGTACTGCTAAAATCTGTGGAGGTTGTATTCAGTCAGCATGTTACAATTATGATAATTTGATGAAGTCTTTTTTGAAAAGAGTCTTGAACACATACAGAAACACATACACAGAGATCTTTAAGAAATGAATAATTTCATACTCAAAATCAAATGATGAGCATTTAGCACCACTACACGCACAACCCACTACAAACGCAAATGTTCCAACAGTGCAGCTGAAGTGAACAAATGACTGATGTATCAGGTCTTTAATGAGTGTGGGCAGGTGATAAAGTTCAGCTGTTGTCTAGAGATATATTGTGATAAAAAAGTAAGCTTACAAACACATTTTTAGTCTGAAAACCAAGTGTGGTACAGCCATCACTGTTTATTATGTTGTTTATATTGCACTTGCTCATTTACACAAAACGGTAAGGTGCCATCTCTACCTATTTTGCCAGAGTAGAGTTTAGACTGTTTGTTTAATGTCAGTTATGAACCCTTTCAGAGATATCCTGGCATTCAATTTACTCTGTACATTAAATACAAATTTGACACTAAAACAACCATAAAGCACATTAACTGCAGTTTGGAATGTTATGACTGATGATTCAGGGCCTGGCTTTACATACAAAGTAATTTTTAAAAGCTTTTTCTAAGCATTTGTGCTTCTCGTCCACACACACGCGGAGTTTTTAGGCTGCAAAATCAAGAAGTTTAAACTGAGCTTTTAATATCTAAACTGACAATGACGTTTAAATGTGAACCTTTTTTTTTTTTTACCTCTCAGTGGCTTACCGTACTGACTAGAAATTGATTACATGAACGTAAATGTGGATGGAAAGTACTTGGCAGGACAGCATGAAAACATGTGCCATTTTGTTTCTTTGTTACCGCTGATATTCCACTAAACGTACATGAGGACAAGGCCTGTCTGATACGCCATGTTACTACAACCAATAATTTTCTGTGTCTATATTTGACACTAATATTCTTGATGTTTCTCTGTATTATTTGTTCCTGAAAACCTTTACGATAAACATGTCAGGATGTGCTTAAATGTCAGTGACACGTTCTTTTGTTGGATGTGCATCTTCTCACTGATTCCCTGTCACACGCCGGGATGTGTTTTTAATATATCACCATACTTGTAGCCTGTTATTGATGCTGCTGGAAGTGTATTGTGACAAGGACCAACAAAAAGAATAGCTAACAGCAAAACAAATCAGAGAAAAGACAGACATGTTTAGGCCAGCATCAATGCTTGACACTGTAATGAAGTGGAAAGAAAAGGCTGTATTAATGTTGGCAGCCATGTGTCCACGTTATAGCACTTTGTTTGTGTGACATTTTCTTCCCAGCTTTTGATAAAGCTGCATAAACCAAGCATTTACCAATGACAACATGCATTATCTTTTATTTACCGTTGTGAGCTGCACACAAAGCAAGTCCCACCGTGTTTCATCACAAAGTGTAAGAATAAAATAATAATACATCAGCAGGGATGGGAGGGTTAGCAATTCATTACAATAAAAAATTAGTTGTTTTTAACGATCCAACAAGCAAAATATAAGAGTAACACTACCCTACTTCAGTGCAACTCTGGTAAAACATGTTGAAGGGTTATTATTATTGCTCATTTGCGAAGTAGAAATACGGTATGGTGGATGGGTGAAAGGTTATACATACATAAATGTGTTTTGTTTGTTCATAACATCATCATTTTACATGCTATATACAGATGAGTGACCACAGCAAAAACAGTAATCATTATTTTTTCCCATTAGGAGTAAAAAGTGCAGAGAAGTGTACAAAACCAGGTGAAACAAAAGTCATTATCCTCCAAAACCATGCATGGATAAAACCAAGATTTAAGTTAGCGATAGTTGTTGATGCTCATTCGTTCATACATTAAAAATGTTTTTATTTTTCATATTTTCATAGCAGGCACATAATGGCCTATTATAAGGATCTAAAAAAGGTTATTTTTTGGCCCACTAGAGAATTGAGTAAAAACCCCAGATACTGTATATGAATGGGCAATAATAACTAGAATATCCAGACATTTTGTAAGCTGTAGGTGCCCTTTCACTCATACACTGTTTTACACATTTCCTCTGGAGGATGTCTAAGAATTGCCTCTACAGTTTTTCCCGACCTGTGGTTTCACATATGCACCAAAAGTTTAGAGAATGCTCTGGACAAATGAGCAGTGATGACAGTTAATGCACTAATATCTACAATTTATAAGGTGAAAAGGAAAAACAAGCTGCAGAGAGTACGAGGCTTCCTTGCTTTGGGCACTCTGCTTACAGCTCCAGCCGCACAACATACTTATCATTGCCACTCTACATATTTGGCACACATGTCACATCCCTCTGAAGGTTGTACAAGGAAATTTACGTGGATTATGTTCCCACATGCAGGCCCTTCTGAAAATAAGGCAGGTGGATGTCAAAGGGGCTTCTTTTTACACTTAAGTCCATGGGTAAAAACATTTTTCTCTATGAGATTGTAGCTGCTCAGGTGGCAAAAGTACACCATCACTAGCGTTAAGGTTGGAGTTATCTCAAACATCTTCATACGGCTTTAAACAGAACACTTGGCAGTAAATATGTCATTCCTGTGCTGTTAGAGCTCACAAGAAGAAGAAACACATATTAATCTTTGCACTGAGGTCATGCTAAAGCTACAGAGCAGCAAGTGACAGATTGAAATGGTCAAAATGGATTGTAAACAGTAAACTACAGATATGATTTATTTATTTATTTTAAATGAAACCTCTAAGTATTATATCTTTGAGCTACCAACATATAGTTTCAAATGTTTCACACACTGTTAACCATATTAACCAATAAATGATCTAGTCTGGAGTTGCTTTTACAAGGGTGATTACTTGAAATGTATCTACACCTACAATTAACAGGATGTCCCCCCCTTTCACACTTTAGACTAATTTGGATTCAGAACAGAGATGACTCACTTTAACCATATAGAATTTTGTTCTTGTTTTTGAGTTGAGGTTTTTTTTGTAATACATTTTCTTTTTTCTTTTTAGTTTGGACTTGACACTTCTGTAGAGTGCACAACTGAGCAATTCTGACATAACTCCAGTTTCAGGCCAAAAGAAATTACTACGAACTATTGTGGAAGAGTGTATATCTATTATCCCTTCCAATAGTTAGTTAGTAGCTGTGTGTAGTTTTCATGAACCTTCACAGATTTCTGAACTTGAGGGATTAAGTCCGGTATGAGGGTGTCCTTACATGAACCTTCTTTATTTCCTCTCAAACGTTTGCTAAATTGGACCGATGCCATGATGGTCACATTTTGGAACTCTTCCAAAGGGTCAGGAGTTTGTCAGAGAGGTGTCCTCCTTGTGGAAGGGTGTGACAGATTTATGATGATACAGCACTCTTTTGACTTTGTAGCAGTTGCCTCTAACATCTGTAGCCGTTCGCTGATGGTCGTCCTGGGACGCTTTTTGAACTTTTCGCACGCCTGTCCATTCATCTCTCGGGGTGATTTCTGGTAAAGGACAAGGCTAAATTGTAATAAAGGAAGTTTGCTGCACATTCTCAAGTTGTCACATAATTTACAGCTGCTTCTAGGTTTGAATGAATTACAAAGTGCCTGTACCCAATCTAAAACAAATAAATTTACTATAATATTATATGTGTTCTAATGAATTTACCATTGGGTTTCATTTCATTTTTTTTTTTTTTAATGTTACAAAGTATGCCTGTACCCAATCTAAAACAAATAAATTTACTATAATATTATATGTGTTCT